>NW_025903076.1:0-39317 GCF_018835915.1 Vigna umbellata
TTATGCTTCGTAAGGTCATTTTTATTATAATTAATCGAACAATCAACATGGTATACCAGAAAGTCTTAACGGGCAAGAAAAAACAGTTTAAAACATAGATAACTCATTAATTGAATATCTATTACCCTATTTTCGAAATTGAAGCATTGAAGGAACCACTTATTAAGCATTAACAACATGTTAAATATTTGTATACTTAGTTTGAGTTAGGTTTTCATGCTATATTTGAAATGAAAAGGTAAATAAGCACATGTGTATGACATAATCTCATCAAATTCAACTAGAATCATTCTCTTCTACTACATGAAAAAAAGGATATTTACATTACAGGAAGAAGATGAAAATTGAATACAAATTGAGCACACCATAGATTCGGTGCAAATGAAGCACTCGCAGTCCTCGATCAGACAAAAGAGGCAGTAGAATGAAAAATGAATAAAAGAAGAGATGGATAGAACGAAGGAACTATATAATATATATCATATATATATTATATGTCACATTCATTTCAATCATCGCAGTCTGATCTTGAGTTCTCCAAAAACAAATCTTAACGGTGTCGGTTTGCACCAATTTCAAACACGGAACGGAACGTGATTCGAAGCCGTATTCGAAACAAAAATAAACGATGAAGGAAAAGGGAAAAGAAAAAAAAAAAAAAAGAGTTTGTTTGTTCAGTGTTGACTTGCCATGTTTTCAGCGATCTGAGCGAGGGACTGCAGATTGCACCGTACGATTGTGTCCACGAAGACGCAAGTCTCCTCCTTAGTGTTACCCGGCGGCACGTCAACCACGTAGGACTCGATCACAACCGTGCCTCCGTTACCGTCGCCGTGGAGCGTCGTCACAGACCGATAGTTCCTCAGGCGGTGGTCGCCGCCGATCACGCTGAAGCTCATCACGTGCCGCTCATCGTCAAGGATCTCGAGGCGCTCGGTGCTCGAAACGGCCGGGAGGCCGGAGACCACGCGCACCTCGCGGAGCGCGCCAACGCGAATGCCGTCGCCGGTGACCACGTGGCAGCTCTTCACGAAATGCTTGTACCCCTGCGGATTGTCGAAGCGTCGCACCACGGGCCACACGGCGGAGACCGGCGCCTCGATCGCCTGAATCACGACGGAGCAGCCCTGGCCGGGCCCCACTGCGTGCGTGTGGTGCCGCGCCGCCGCCTCCGGCACGCTTCCTTTGGGCAAAAGACGTCGCGTTGACGGCGCCGTCGGCGGTGGCTTGGGACAGTTAACGCCGTTTGCTATGGCGGTGGATGCATCGGTTGTAGGGTTGAATCGGTGGAGTTGTATAGGGCAAGTCATTTGTAGTTCATGTAATAGATATATGTTTCCCTAATTTCTCTTCTCCCCCTCCACCAAACAAAGATCTTTGCTTATGTTATGTTAAAAGGGTTTTTCCTCAAATGGTTGTTGTTGCAAGAGCAAGCATATATATATATATATATATTTGAAAGATGTAGGAAGACGAGAGACTAGTCTTACTTTGTGAGGTTTCAAGTTAATTAATATTAGTTCAAGTTGGAGTACTTTTTGTTTCTTTTCTTAAATCATTAATCTTCCTAAATATTTAAAACTCCTAATCACATAGACTATGTGTACATTAAAAGAAAATTAATGACATACTTAGTAAAAATAATGTTAGAATTAGATGAGAAATGATGATCTTGTTAACAATAATGACACCATAATAATGAAATTGGAGTGGTTAGAGAAAGAGAAAGAGAAAGGGGGTTACCTTTATCTTTTGATGGTTGTTTTTGGTGTAAGAGAGGGAAAGTGACAAAGAAAGAAAGAGAATAGATAGATATATGGTAGTATTGAATTGTAGGAGGCAATGGGTATGCAAGTGGATCCTCAACTTGCAACTGTCCTTGAGACTTGGTTTTCTCAATTATCTTATTTCTTTATCCCAAACTCCAACTTTCCCACTTCATCTATTATTATTTTTTTCTTAACTTGCTAAAAATTATTGTTTCTTAAACCACCAAACTTTCCTTGGCCTCATCGTCTTCTTAAACGTTAAAACATTCTTATTCAAATACCAAGTTTGCATTTTTATTGCATTTTCATTCTCCTTCTTCCTTTCTTTTGATTTTCTTTTGATTAATTTTCCCTTTGTTTATAAATAAAAAGCCGTGCACGAGTTTCTTAGGGTATCATTGGAAAAAGACCGTGTTTGAAGGAAGAGTCTAGAAGGTCCGGCGTATGAACAAGTTGAGTTCAAGTGGGTTATATTTTTTCTGGTGCCGATAATTTTCAAATCGGATGATATTTTTCTCGTGTTTAGTTTTGACGTAAAGAAGCTACTTGGCGTGATAGGGAAATACATAAAATATTTCATGTTGTAAATGTGTTTATAACTTTTTCATAATTCTCTTTTAAAACATTTCAACTAAGATTTCATTATTTTCAGATGAACTAATTTTATTACTACAGTTAGATCTTAATAACAGTAAAAGTGTCCGAGGGAAACTCGAGTTGATAGACACTATTTGAATCTTAAAAGTTGAATTTTATCTATACTATTAATAAAAAATATATTCTATACACAATTTTGTTTTTAATTTTAACTTTTCTATATACAATTTTGTTTTTTAATTTTAATTTTTTTGAATTCAAATAATTATTTATAATAAAAAATTATTTTTTCGATTTTATTATTTTAGTAATTACTTTTCGAAATACTGATAATCAAATAAAAATATTACTTGTAATAATTATAAAAGTTATTTATTTTTACAATTATTTTTTCATTTTTTATTTTATTTAAATTTTACATCCTTGATTATTATTTATTTTTTGTAATTTTATTTAAATTTATAAAATATTTTTAAAAAAATATTCGTGGATATCCACGTGTATTTGCAGGTTTTAAAATATTCATCAGTATTTTTTAAATCAGTATCTATGCAGGTAGAGAGTAGATAACAAATAAATTTTTTTGCTATAGGTCGGGTAACGGGTAAGCATTATCCATATTCGATAACCGTCAATAAATTTAGAATCAAATTGTTACTAAAGTAATTCAATACAGCAAATAAGTGATCTTAGTTAAAATTACAAAAGAAAAATTCTCTAATCACATATCTCTTAAAGGTAATCTTGATGACCAAGATGAAGTACTATCTCTTAAGATCTTTGGATAAATTTTTTATCTCGACCTAACGGTTAATAAAGCAGGAATAAAATTTTTACCAAGACAACTCAAAACTAAATAATATGTGGAGACCTAATTTTTACACTAAAATGCGAAAATTATTTCTCTTAACATTAACTTTCAATTGTAAATCTCACAAGTCTATTTCAAAAATTCTTGGTAAAAGTTTTAGCCTAATCCAATGGTTTATGACGTTGTGATCATAATCATCCTTTAATTTTTACAAGCTCTCCTTTCATAATCATCATTTAATTTTTACAAAATCCTTTTTCATGTTTTCTTAATTTATATATATTTAGTCAAGTATTCTTTAAAAAGTAAATTTGTTTTATATTAAAAATTTAACTACAAACTTTAAATATGATTAGTACCTAATATGAAAATAGAGGATGTTACAACTTTTTGGACCCTTATTTATAGTTTTTGTAATAAATTTTTGATTAGTGCCGGTCTAATTATGATCTAAATTCATTTAAACTTGATGGCTTAATCATAATTAGTTGCATGCCTTATGTCGCAAGGGTAACCATTTGTTTTTTTGTTATTATAATAGCAAGTTTGAGTTTAATTGACTGATTACTTGGTTGACTGATCTAGTCCTTGACCGGACGATCCATACTATACACAAAAATGTTTCTATGTGTAGGATTGATCGGTCATTTTAAGCAGAGTGGTCATCCAAAATCCTAATTCCAAATCATTTCCAATTCATCTATGCTTATCAAGGGTATTTAGACCTCTATTTATATTATTCTTAATGCACTTTTGATTAGAACTAGTTTAATTACAGTTAAAATCCATGTAATCTTAATTATTACTTAATCGAGACTATTACCTACCTAACCATTAGGGTTTTTCGATTAAGATAATAAATTTGGATTTGATGGACCGATTACCTGATTGAAAAAACACTAATTAACAGGACGTTCCATATTGTATAAAAATAATTACTCTATTAAAAGAAAGTTTTGTTAATATTAACTACCATTTTTTTCTTACAAACTTTAATAAAAAATAATAATATCTTAAAATTGATTAAAAAATTATCAATATTAATATTTGAAATTATTAAAAATTATTTAATATTTAGATAATTTTCATATTTGGTGCAAGAAAAATATTTTATTTACACTTTATACCATTATATAAAGATGATTGTCTTTTTTGAAGTACACATTTTATTTCAAATTTTAATTTTTAAGTATTTTTTAAATCAAAATAATTATTTTATCAATTTTATTATTACTTTTTTTAAAAACAATTAACCATTTTTTCATTCTAATGTTTCCCCCCTAAAATTTAACTATTTTTTAAACTAAAATAACTATTTATAAAAAAATTATCTAAAAAAATTACCTATAATAAAATTTTAAAAATTATTTAAATATAGTTTTATAATTACATATACTATTATATAAAGATGATTTATCTTTTTTGTGTTAACATTTTTTTCAATTTTACCTTTTATGTGACCGTTTTTAAAATTTAACGGTTTTTTATTTATAATTTTTTTAAAATTTAATCATTTTTAAATAATTTATAAAATAAGTAAAAACTATCCACATTTAAATTATAAAAATAATTTTTTTATATATTTATAATTAAATTTTAATATTACAAAAATAATCANATATATATATATATATATTTGAAAGATGTAGGAAGACGAGAGACTAGTCTTACTTTGTGAGGTTTCAAGTTAATTAATATTAGTTCAAGTTGGAGTACTTTTTGTTTCTTTTCTTAAATCATTAATCTTCCTAAATATTTAAAACTCCTAATCACATAGACTATGTGTACATTAAAAGAAAATTAATGACATACTTAGTAAAAATAATGTTAGAATTAGATGAGAAATGATGATCTTGTTAACAATAATGACACCATAATAATGAAATTGGAGTGGTTAGAGAAAGAGAAAGAGAAAGGGGGTTACCTTTATCTTTTGATGGTTGTTTTTGGTGTAAGAGAGGGAAAGTGACAAAGAAAGAAAGAGAATAGATAGATATATGGTAGTATTGAATTGTAGGAGGCAATGGGTATGCAAGTGGATCCTCAACTTGCAACTGTCCTTGAGACTTGGTTTTCTCAATTATCTTATTTCTTTATCCCAAACTCCAACTTTCCCACTTCATCTATTATTATTTTTTTCTTAACTTGCTAAAAATTATTGTTTCTTAAACCACCAAACTTTCCTTGGCCTCATCGTCTTCTTAAACGTTAAAACATTCTTATTCAAATACCAAGTTTGCATTTTTATTGCATTTTCATTCTCCTTCTTCCTTTCTTTTGATTTTCTTTTGATTAATTTTCCCTTTGTTTATAATTAAAAAGCCGTGCACGAGTTTCTTAGGGTATCATTGGAAAAAGACCGTGTTTGAAGGAAGAGTCTAGAAGGTCCGGCGTATGAACAAGTTGAGTTCAAGTGGGTTATATTTTTTCTGGTGCCGATAATTTTCAAATCGGATGATATTTTTCTCGTGTTTAGTTTTGACGTAAAGAAGCTACTTGGCGTGATAGGGAAATACATAAAATATTTCATGTTGTAAATGTGTTTATAACTTTTTCATAATTCTCTTTTAAAACATTTCAACTAAGATTTCATTATTTTCAGATGAACTAATTTTATTACTACAGTTAGATCTTAATAACAGTAAAAGTGTCCGAGGTAAACTCGAGTTGATAGACACTATTTGAATCTTAAAAGTTGAATTTTATCTATACTATTAATAAAAAATATATTCTATACACAATTTTGTTTTTAATTTTAACTTTTCTATATACAATTTTGTTTTTTAATTTTAATTTTTTTGAATTCAAATAATTATTTATAATAAAAAATTATTTTTTCGATTTTATTATTTTAGTAATTACTTTTCGAAATACTGATAATCAAATAAAAATATTACTTGTAATAATTATAAAAGTTATTTATTTTTACAATTATTTTTTCATTTTTTATTTTATTTAAATTTTACATCCTTGATTATTATTTATTTTTTGTAATTTTATTTAAATTTATAAAATATTTTTAAAAAAATATTCGTGGATATCCACGTGTATTTGCAGGTTTTAAAATATTCATCAGTATTTTTTAAATCAGTATCTATGCAGGTAGAGAGTAGATAACAAATAAATTTTTTTGCTATAGGTCGGGTAACGGGTAAGCATTATCCATATTCGATAACCGTCAATAAATTTAGAATCAAATTGTTACTAAAGTAATTCAATACAGCAAATAAGTGATCTTAGTTAAAATTACAAAAGAAAAATTCTCTAATCACATATCTCTTAAAGGTAATCTTGATGACCAAGATGAAGTACTATCTCTTAAGATCTTTGGATAAATTTTTTATCTCGACCTAACGGTTAATAAAGCAGGAATAAAATTTTTACCAAGACAACTCAAAACTAAATAATATGTGGAGACCTAATTTTTACACTAAAATGCGAAAATTATTTCTCTTAACATTAACTTTCAATTGTAAATCTCACAAGTCTATTTCAAAAATTCTTGGTAAAAGTTTTAGCCTAATCCAATGGTTTATGACGTTGTGATCATAATCATCCTTTAATTTTTACAAGCTCTCCTTTCATAATCATCATTTAATTTTTACAAAATCCTTTTTCATGTTTTCTTAATTTATATATATTTAGTCAAGTATTCTTTAAAAAGTAAATTTGTTTTATATTAAAAATTTAACTACAAACTTTAAATATGATTAGTACCTAATATGAAAATAGAGGATGTTACAACTTTTTGGAC
Organism: Vigna umbellata; assembly: GCF_018835915.1. The sequence goes on from NW_025903076.1 coordinate 6,932, forward strand.
CCTTATTTATAGTTTTTGTAATAAATTTTTGATTAGTGCCGGTCTAATTATGATCTAAATTCATTTAAACTTGATGGCTTAATCATAATTAGTTGCATGCCTTATGTCGCAAGGGTAACCATTTGTTTTTTTGTTATTATAATAGCAAGTTTGAGTTTAATTGACTGATTACTTGGTTGACTGATCTAGTCCTTGACCGGACGATCCATACTATACACAAAAATGTTTCTATGTGTAGGATTGATCGGTCATTTTAAGCAGAGTGGTCATCCAAAATCCTAATTCCAAATCATTTCCAATTCATCTATGCTTATCAAGGGTATTTAGACCTCTATTTATATTATTCTTAATGCACTTTTGATTAGAACTAGTTTAATTACAGTTAAAATCCATGTAATCTTAATTATTACTTAATCGAGACTATTACCTACCTAACCATTAGGGTTTTTCGATTAAGATAATAAATTTGGATTTGATGGACCGATTACCTGATTGAAAAAACACTAATTAACAGGACGTTCCATATTGTATAAAAATAATTACTCTATTAAAAGAAAGTTTTGTTAATATTAACTACCATTTTTTTCTTACAAACTTTAATAAAAAATAATAATATCTTAAAATTGATTAAAAAATTATCAATATTAATATTTGAAATTATTAAAAATTATTTAATATTTAGATAATTTTCATATTTGGTGCAAGAAAAATATTTTATTTACACTTTATACCATTATATAAAGATGATTTTCTTTTTTGAAGTACACATTTTATTTCAAATTTTAATTTTTAAGTATTTTTTAAATCAAAATAATTATTTTATCAATTTTATTATTACTTTTTTTAAAAACAATTAACCATTTTTTCATTCTAATGTTTCCCCCCTAAAATTTAACTATTTTTTAAACTAAAATAACTATTTATAAAAAAATTATCTAAAAAAATTACCTATAATAAAATTTTAAAAATTATTTAAATATAGTTTTATAATTACATATACTATTATATAAAGATGATTTATCTTTTTTGTGTTAACATTTTTTTCAATTTTACCTTTTATGTGACCGTTTTTAAAATTTAACGGTTTTTTATTTATAATTTTTTTAAAATTTAATCATTTTTAAATAATTTATAAAATAAGTAAAAACTATCCACATTTAAATTATAAAAATAATTTTTTTATATATTTATAATTAAATTTTAATATTACAAAAATAATCAAAACACATGTTATTTTTATTTTCACTGGTATGTCTAACTAAACTACTTTCCCAATACACAAGAAATAAGCAGCTTTCAGCTATGCTTGTTAAATTAAGCAAGATGGATATAAAACTCACCTCCACTAAAAAGGGAGAGATTAAATTTTAAAAATTTACCATCATGTCACTCAATTCGCTCCACTTGCATCTTTCCCATGGGGTCACAATCACGTTGGAGTATGATTCTCCACCACACTACCTATCCCTTGGTAGAATCAAACCTCCAATTTATCAAATTAAATTAAAAAAAAAAACTACAGTCTGCCCAAATGAAGAAAATTAAAAAATAATAATTATTGGGCTTTCCAGAAAGAAGCTTGTTGAGATGTGGGCTTGGGCTATTATTTTTCCAGCTTCCAATTGTCCTGTGTTAATCAAGGAAAGTGAAAAAGAAGAGTGTCAACCAATAAGCATAATAGGTTATTTCTTGTTGCACTCCTGTATCTACACTCCTATAATTTTTTGTTTTTCATAATACAAAATAAAAAATTCATTGAATTACATAATCTGAAATACAAATATATTTCAGATTTTCCAATTCAATTCATAATATAAATGTTATATTTCCAATTACACATTCTAAAATATAAATAAAATAAAAAATATATTTTGAACTAAAATAGTTCTTAAAGTCATTTCCAATCATACACTTTTTCATTTAAAAATATATAAACGAAGGAATGATGTTTCCATTAGAAAAATTATTCTTTGATACACTTAAATTTTTTCCATTTATTTCACAGTATCATTTTCTATTTTTTACTCTCCTCAGGAAAATACAAAAATTTATACTGTTTATCTTTATATTTTCTGTTATAATTATTTTATCTTTATATTTTCTGTCAAATTAATGTAAAAGTGTGTGATACTACCGTTACTCTTTGCATTAATATCTATGGCAAAAACATTGTAAAGAAGAGCAAGTAGAAAGAGAATTTACCTTTTATTTGTTGGTAGAAGAAGCTTTTTCATTCTTCATGATCATGTGGAATGATTTAGACCTATCTTCAGCAACCATTTCTCTGAGTATATCATCTTCAATCTTCTCAGCTTGCCACTGAGAAGGGTCTTCCACAAAGGCCTCACTGAAGATCATGCTTGAAACCCATTCTTTCCAAGTGGTTCTTCTGTACTTATCTTCCTCCAATGAGCCTGTGACTAAAAGCTGATACACATAAACAACTTTCTGCTGACCAGGCCGAAAGGCCCGAGCAATGGCTTGCTTGGTTTTTGAAGGATTCCACTCTGAATCCAACATAATAACTCGTGAAGCTGCTGTCAAACTAATGCCTTCAGCACAAGCTGTAATAGAAGCAAGAAGTATCTTTGCTACTCCACCAGGTTCCTCAAACTTGTCTATTACTTTCCCCCTTTCAAACAGTTCTAATTCCCCAGTTAGTACCAACACTTCTCTACCTCTTAGCCATCCAAAGTACTTCTCAAAGTATTCCACAAATAGCTTCACTGGTGCAATGTTGTGGCAAAATATCAGAACCTTCTCGTTTTTTACAACACGGTAGATAAGGCTCAAAACAAATCTTACCTTGGACCCTAGTTTCAGGTCAAATTTGCATTTTTCTAGCTCCATCAATTGCTCAGAAGTGAAAAACTTCTCAGCACACACTGCTGTTTTCACCAGCCAGGGATGTATTGAACCAAGAGTTATCATAAGCTCTAATTCCAGAGGGTAACCATTGCACTTGGCCATTTTCTTGTGTAGTTTAAGCAAAATTTCATGCTGTGTATCGGTTGAATTCATTAACAATGTATAAATTTGTAAACCAGGTAGACCGTCAGAGCTCCCACCTTCTTAAACATCTATGAATCCATTTGTCACATTTCTCAACATCTTTAGTCCCTGCTGCCTCTCCCTACCTTTATCAGAGTCAATCTTCTTAGCAATTTTGTCTAAGAAGAATTTTCTGGCCCGTGACTCTAATAAATGACTTGCCTTTTTCGCCACTTTTCCTTTCCTTCTGTATTTGGAGTCTAATGCTTTCAGTACTTCATGAATGAACTTTGGTCTTGCCAAGCACAGAGTGTTGAAGTATTCACAGAAATTGTTCTGAAACAATGTACCAGAAAGCAGTATTCTCAATTTTGTTTGAACTTTCATCAGAGCCTTTCTTAGCCTTGATTTAGTGCTTCTGGGGTTGTGCCCTTCATCCAGAACCAAGATCCCCGGGCTTTCCCTCAGCACTTTAGCCATGTATTTTCTGTGTGCAAACTTTGAATCCTCACGCATCAATGTTAAAAATGAAGTATAACCCATTATCAGAACACTCGGGTGTGAATGCCACTTTTGTATCTTCTCAAGGCAATCCAAAACATGCTTTACATCATCAGTGGGCTTGGGAACTCCAGGAAGAACAACCGGTGATGATTTCTGCTTGAATACCCGGTATGTTCTACGTCCATGAATCAGATACACTGGTATAGGAATATCCCACTTGATAAATTCTTTGTACCAAGTATAGAGGGTTGTTTTTGGAGCAAGAACAAGAGGTCTCTTCCCTGGGAATAACTTCAAGTAGCTCACAAGAAAAGCAATGATGAGAAAAGTTTTTCCAGCACCAGGAGTATGAGATACCACACAGCCACCTATTCTTTTGGATGCTGCTTCCATAAGTCTGGGTTCCATTGACCCTGCAATGTTTTTCCAAAGAAACTCAAAGGCTTTCTTCTGATGAGCATGCAATTTTGTTCTAAGTTCGGGAATCAATGCCCAAACGTTATCATTTTCTTGAGTCACAGGTCCCTTAGGGGATTCTAGGGCGGGGAAAAGATCCAAGTCATCATCCTCATCAACCTTTGTTCGTGAATCTTCTTCAGCACTGTGCTTCTCCTCTTGGTGCCATGAAGAATGTTGAATCTACCAAAAACAAAAAGGTTATCAGCCACAGAATGGGAAAATAGACAAATTATCCAACCAAAATAGGTGAATGAGGTTAACATCAGCAATTAATTTACTCTTTCTAGAAATCACACTTCTTTGTATAAATTCCATGAATGCAAACATAAAAAATATCTTCCTAATTTGTTATACATGAAACTGCGAGCTAATACCCTTGTAACAGCTTCAACCCTTTCGGGAGTAAGGCTACACTTCTCCCATATGATAAGAGCCACATGCAATAGACATACATATTAATGAGTATTGAATTCGAATCCATCCAGATGCTTGGAAAAGAAAGCAGAGTACTGCAATAGAAGGAAATTGCATACAAATTCACATCTAAGTTAAACTTCACTTACAAAGGGTGGCGTAATATATTTGATCTCAGTTCTCACAAAGCCACATCTATAGCAGTAAATTCCAATTTCTTCATTCATTCTGAAATCATGTGGACAGCCTTGGTTCGGCTTTTCCACAGTCTCAGTGACAGTAGCAGCATTTGAATCCTGATAAAACAGTTGAAGTGAATTAGTCTTAGCAAAACTGAAACAAATAGGGGAAAGCAAAGGTCAAATGCTCACACACCTCTTCTAGATAGCATGACGCCAATGACACTTCCAGTTCTCTCCACAACATATCCATTTCAGATACTTCTTCTGCATCCTCTTCATCAGGCTTTTCTGTTTCTGTCTTTTGCCCAATGCTACTAGTTGTATTGTTTTCCTTCCACTGGTCAGTAATAGATGGTTCTTCTTGAGTAGATTTTGTATTAATATTCTTTAAGTACGAATTTATCAAATCCTTGTAGGCAGCTGCATTTAAGGTTCTGTCTTTATATCTGTACCTTTTTTCTTCTCCATGATTTCTACTTCTTGAATACGATGCATGATATTTTTTCTTTTGAACTTCTTTATTGGATCTAATCCCTTCCCATTTATTTCCAAGATCTACTAAATCATCTAAACCACTTAAACTCTTCCTCTTTGACTTGGGGACACCATAACTATAATGATATCTCAATGACAAATCATCAGTCTTTTCTACATCATCTGATTTAGCAGGATGGTTATTAGTCTCAAAAGCTAACAATTTATCATTGTTCTTCTTCGATTTATTACGGGTACTTGTTAGATCATAATATTTGGAATAATGTTCGGGGGATTCATGACCATAACTTCTAGTAACCTTTTCATATAAATCATCACAATGTTCAACAAGTAACGGTTCATCTTGATCGGGAAGAGGAACAATAGCAAGTCGATTTGGATCTTCATTATGATAATTTTCTCCTGACTTTACCTCCTGGTTAGCAGTCATTCTCCTCTTATGCATCACAAGCTCCCGGCAGGTGCTTGCCTCCTTTTGATGATTTTCATTAACCCCTTCTGGAGTGTTCTTCTGCAAACCAAACAAGCATGCTAATGGTATATGCAGTTCTTCGTCGTCCTCTACTTTCCATGTGTCTATCTTCACTGGTGGTCTGTTTCTGAAAGAACCAACATCAATCTCGGAAGCAACATTAACACTACCAATGTAACGTTCTGGTTGTACATTCCTACGCTTAGAACGCCGCAAGCCCTCAACATAATAAGATAGCAATAGTTCATCTTCATGGGATTCCTGTACGTGATCAATCCTCTTAATTATAGGTGTAGCTACTTGAGAAACAAAGGGTACTAAACTGCCACTTTCTGTTTTGAAATTCACAACATCAATGTGAAAATCTTTATTCAATGAACTGCTATCAGTATCTCTTCCCAAAATTTGATACACTAGCTTTTCTTCTAGACATCTCAGGCAAAATGAAATCTTCTTTAAAGCTGAGGTAACAACTAACCATGAAAGATCACATAACACTTTGCCCAAAAGTAATTTAGTATGTGATATCATGGAACAGTCCTCAGATGATGCCCACCGATAGGGCTGATCTTCACAGGCAATATTGTCAAGTTTTTGGAGAATGGATATTTGTTTGATTCCAATAACTTTAATCTCCTTGTTAAGAGTTCTTAGCTCTGCACCAAGTGAACCTTGATGAACATAGAAATTGACATAAAACTGACAGGAGCACTCAGAGTCGTGAGGTTTTCTTTGTACAGAGTTTATTTTAGCATCCATCCAAACCTATAGTTCCAAAAAGAAACAAAATGCAACTCAGACTTGCCGTTTTGGAAACTAAATAAAATTCTCAAATTAAAAACATGTAATAAAAGCAGTAACAACAACAATAATAAACACATGTACAAGAAAAGAAAATAATCAAGAAAAAGGGATTAGCCACAGTGACTGTCTAGTAAAGTGATCTAACTGCTGCTTCTGTGATACCACAAAATTAAACTGATTTCCCTTTATCCACAGCTGCCCTAAATACACACAGAAACAGTTATATTGCATTGACCATGTGAGGTATTGTAAACTCTTAATATATGTCTAGAAGATTCTGTCAAAAGTTTCATGATTTATGGAACTCTATTATCTCAGATTAAAGAGGTAAAATGTATAAAATTCATAGGACAAAGAACACTTACAGGATCCATAACAACTGCATCTGAATCATTAGATTGTTGAGGGGCAGATAGCACACATATGTCAACTCCAGGTCGCAGAAAACGGGAGCAATCTGATAAAGTAGCTTTCCTTGACCTTATCCGAATGTCTGACAAAGGTCCTTTTTCCATAGCCATATAATGATTATCTACAAAATGTATAGACATAGTTCCTGCCTCAATCTTTATGAATTCCACAGCTTGCCATGATCCAAAGGCAACTGCTTCAAAGGCTGCTTACAAAAATCAAATTGAAAATTGGTTTAAATTTTTTGTCAAGGAATGTAAAATTGAGAATTCATGTTTGTGGAAATTAGTACACAATATCCAGGTCACACTGAAACTTGGTCAATCAAGTTTAAGTTTGTTTGGTAAATTAAAGTTCATTTTCTCTTTGATCAAGGATTTATAACTGCTCCATATTCAATATGTTCACTGTATTTTATTTCTTTTGTGTTGTCCTGCACAGTGGCAATCAACAGAACCTAGAAAATAAGAAGAAAGGCTCACGGTGAGAATTGAATGGATGCTTGATTTGATCTAACCGTCTTTTTCTGTTCCCCATTATTGTGACAGCCTTATGTTCATGAAAGGTTTAATGTTGTACAAGGAACACAACCTTTCACTTATAAACCTTCATTTCATACCTGTTTACAGAATAAACAATAAACAAGTTAATCACTGACAAACAAATAAAAAGGAGTCATATGCATTACTCCATTGTACATATCCTTGTACATAGAAAAAAATTTCATTTCTCAAATGGTATTCTCGACCTTCAATAAATAAAACCAACATTGAAAAAGGAGAAGAAATGCATGTCTATAGATATGTACAAAGATGGTTACGAAGAGAAGTACAAGAAGATAGGCTAAAACTCTGTTAAACCCTGTCATGTTTTTTCTCTTCCTAAAACCAACTCTCCGACAAGGATAACACTGTTGGTTCAAACTGATGCTAGTGTTGGTTAGGAGCCAGAAGTAGAAGGAACATCACTAGTGAGAGTTTACAGCTTCAGCAGGGAATTATATACTGAAATAACAAATAACAACATTCATTATCTATGATACCCATTTGGGCTTACACTGAAATGGCCCAGGGATGTTCTGTTCCTTTCGAAGCCAGAAAATAAAGGGAAAGATGGGGTATCTTGTTTTACAAAAGCAGGATTACTTTGTAAAAGCAAGTCTAAAAAACTACCAAAATATCAGCAGATTAAGATCATGATCAACACAGCATAGACTTCAAATTGACTTGAAAAAAGGAATGTAACCATGGTCACGGGCATTTAGATTTTCTGGGAAAGGCAGAGAAAGCACAGTGAGAAAATCTATCCTTACCAAAGGAGAAAAGCTGGTTCTGAGAGAATCTAAACACGGTTTCAAGCATAACTCAGGAGAGAGAGAAAAAAAGAAAAAACAGAGAAGAGAGAGAAAGGACTGAAGTGAAATGGAGGCCGGCAATATCCTAGGTATAAAACAACAATTCTGATGTGAAATATTTCAAGTTTACAAAATGTCTTTTTTAAATTTTTAATATATTGTCCGTTTGATTCAAACAAGATTTTATAATGAAGATAGTGAATAAAGTTATTATATATAATAAATACTAATCAAATAATGTTAAAAATGATTAAATGCCCATTAAATAACTATTTATTTATTATTGTTGATTAGAATAGTTTTGCTAACCTTGAAAGATTTTTTTCTATTTTATTTGTAATAGTATAAAGAATTTATTTCTCTATAAATAATTAATTGCATTAATGTGTGATGGCATGTGTGTGTTAAGATTATTTTATTAAAGAAGTTAACAGAAGTATAATTGAGTATTTGCATTTAATTAGATGGATGAAATTCATAACTTATAAAAACAAAAAATTATTCCTTTGATATTATAATTCATGTGGTCATTTAATTTTTTAATTGTAAGTTACATGTAGGAGATTTGTAATTAAATAAATAATTTAAATTTTGTATTTACATTATTGAATCAATTATATATTTTTATAAAGTAGATATGTTTTGGAATTTGGCTTATAGTTTTTAGTGTATCTCCCAATTCAATGAATATTTTTACTATTTTAAAAATATTTAACTGATATATTGTTTAAAGTAGACTATAACATAATTTTATTATACATAAGTAAAAGTTGAGTTTTTAAAGATTTAATGATTTTTATTAATATTATGTTTTATGATCAAAATATTTTAAAAATAATCACAAATTTTAATTGATAAATATTTTCAAGAGGAAAAGTAAAATGTATTAATTGGATTGAAAAAATGTAATATTATTTTACTAAGTATAAAAAGATATTATGTACGTGAATCTGTGCAGGTGTGTAGCATATTAATCTAAGAAAGATAAAAATATGCAGAAAGAAAAATCTTATAAGTAAATAAAGTTATCTTTTTTGGAAGGCATTTCTATTTTTACAATGAAATGTAAAAATTATTTGGAATATGTAATTTATATTTTACGAATAAACTGAAACAATAAAGTGGAATCTTTTTATAAGAACAAAATTAAAACACGCGGAGTTTCCTTTTATACCATTAACAATTATTATCTTGTTAAGGTAGATTGGATACTTACTTCTTAACATTTATTTATAAACATCGTGTTCAAAGAACAACCTAAAAAGTTCATTGATCTTTGGAAATTTACCTCTATTTGGGAGAGAACTGAATTATTTTACAATATAAAATGAATACTTTTATACCAATAAAAATAGAAATAAGATCAGTTTTAAAATCCCGTATTAATAATTAATTTCAGTAAATATTACTTTTAATATTTATTTTCAGAACTTAAAAGAAAACATAGGTTACCTTCATGGAATAAAGTGAACTTCAAGAATGACCTGGTTATTATAGAAGAAAAACATAAAAATAAACTCAATTAATTTGTTGTTAAACATGGGGTTGGGGGGCAGAAATTATTAAGAAAAAATGCAATATATATGTAATAGTATAAAAAAATGCAATTAACCGATGTACTAGTAAAAATGACATTTGAGAAGGAAATAATACCTTGAAATAAAGAGTACAACTAGCGAGTTTGTTTACTCTAGAATGGGAGGATAATGATGTGGTGAAATAGAGTAGCTGAGCATAAAGTAGGTACAGAGAAGAGTAAAGTAGTGCGTGAAAAGGTGTGAGACGTGAAGTTAATCAACAGCACAGCAGCGGAGAAAACTATGAAAAAAAGAACACGAAAGTCTTGAATTTCGCATCGTAGTAAGAGAGAGAACGCTGTTTATTCGCGGTTAAAGGCGGGACAGAAAAGGTGTCTATTACCAACATTTCTTAGTCTTCGGAACCATACAAATTACACTCAAAAATCTTGAGAAAATATTTTCATCACACATGTCGATGTTTCTCATTTATTTCCAAAAGCTCGTTATTACAGAATTCCACGTCTTTTGAAATACTATTTAATGTTACTCAATAATTGAAATACTAAATTAAGGTTACTCAACTAAAGTTATGTTAAAATTGTTTACCCAAATAGATATGATAAACATTCAATTTATATTAAGATAGATAATATAACCAATATATTTTATAGATGTTAAATTAATATTGATTTTTACAAATACACTTTTTACATCATATAAATTGTTTAATATTAATTTTATTTTAAATTATATTATGTTTTTCATTTTTATTTCATATATTAAATTCTTTTGTTTTATTATATAAACTTTTCCTTTCAATTTTATTCATTATTTAACATGCAATTACAAAATAAAATTACAAAATAAAAGTACCTTTTTTTTAAAGTATAAAAATTTTGGTTTTAAAATACAATTTGTGATCAATCTAATTCAATTCACTTCTTAGTATGGAATATGAATGTTTAAAATAAAATATTTAGACTTTTATTAACAACTTAGATATTTATATAAATTGTAATAATATTTTAACTCCATTCTTTTACAATATTTTAACTTTGTTACGTCTTAAGAAATTATTGATATGTATGGTTCGATTTAAAACAAAAAAATATATGGAAAATCTAATAGTAGGATTTTGAATTTTAGTTGTAGTCTTCACTTTGGTTCAAAATTGATTTTCGTTTTGAAGTTGGATTTTGTTGTGAGAATTTTTTTTAGAGGAGGTGAGTTGCTGTAATCAATCGATCCATCGATGTTTGTGTTGAAGTGTTGTCGTGCATTGGTCGTGGGTTTCACACTTTTGGTAAAGGTTCTGGTAGAGAAAACTTCATTCCTTGGTGGCTCTCTTGTTATCAAAAAGGAGGTACCAGCAGTTGTGTTGTTCATCGAAAATCACCGTTTCAAAAAGTTTGTGGGGCAACTTCATAAACTGTCGTGTTGCGTTTGATGTGGGATGACTTTTGTGCTTTGTTCTTAGTCTTTCATGTATTTTTCTTCTTCGTTAAGGTTGTTCGGTTATTGGAGTTAGTTTTTAACATTATTTAACCTATTTTCCTGAAAGTTTATGTTTTGTTATTTGTAGTGTGTTTTGTATGATTGTGATTTTAGGAGTTGTTGGGTAAATTTTTTTTGACACACACTTCTTTTTTGTACATGGTTTCCTTTTACAATAATGGATTCCATTTCACAAGAAGGTGAAAGCAAGGTAAGTAAATGTGTAATAGTGAAAATTCATTACTTTCTTTGAATAACTTCTTTTTAATGGTTGATCTTTTTATAAATTCTACTAGTTTCGTTTACAACCATTGTAGGTCACCAAAGCTATAGTGACGTTAAATGGTTTATTAAGGGACAGTGATTGTACGTGTATCATCCAAACCGATCATTCAACCCCATATGCTTGTAGACAAAAAAAATTGTGAAAATACTTCGTAAACTTGTGGATCCCTCCCAACAACCTTGTGTTTATGAACATGCACACAACTCCATTGTTGAATCTAGTTGCAACCAGAGATTGTCAATTTTATTATTTGTATCACTTATGTTATTGTAGTACTACACAATTGCTCTTAAGTAGATGACAATACTCTCGTTTCCTCCTTTCATATAATTTTGTCACGGTAATAAAGAAGTTATTAATTCTCATGTTAATGCACCACCTAAGCTCATAACTAGGGGATGTCCAAACCACATAATTAATGAAATTTATCAACATCATCCACAAATTGTAAAAACATAATTGCACAATTGGGTGGGGAAATAAGTGGGAACCTATAGCCAAGCTTCTGCATATAAAGGTCATAACAGATATTGAAATCAATTTTTAATAGCAAAAAGTATTCATTGTCATTTAAATGCACAAACAACTCATCTGTGGAGGCAATAACGACCACATATTTAACAAACTCTATCAACAAGATCCAAAATCTTAAAATAATAACATGAGAATCAAGAATAATATAAGTAGGGACCTATAACTGAGCTTTTACATAGGAGGTCAACCCAATTCTTACATCAGTTGAATCTAGAAAAAAAATATCATTCAAAACTTAATGCTATAACAACTATATATGAGGCAGTAAATGATCACACATTTAAGACCTTATCACCAAAATTCCCAACATTTGTAAAAATCAGACTGCAAAATTGGGTAGGGACCAGAACGAAAATCTATGGGGACCAAAACGAAGCTTCTGATAGGGAGGTCAACATAGTTCTTAACTCAAACTTTGAATTGGAAAAAAATTCATTGACAACTTAATGCACAAACGACTCATCTATGTAGGCAATAATAACCACACATCTAAGCAACTATATCATCAGCCTCCCAAAATCTATAAAAATCATCAACATCAAAATAGGTGGGGACCCTACAGCCAACCTTCTGCATAGGGAGGTCACATAGTTCTTCACCTAAACTTGAATTGGAAAAAGATATTCATTGACAACTTAATACACAAACAACTCATCTGTGTAGGCAATAATGACTACAAATTTAACCAACTTTATCATTAACCTCTCAAAAATCTGTTAAAAAATCACCGCATCAAATAAGTGGAGAGGACTTATAGCCAACCTTTGCAAAGGAGGTAAACACCGTCTTCAATCAATTTGAATTGAACAAATATGCATTGTAACTTAATGCACAAATAAGTAATCAATTTCATGCAATAATACCAAATTAAGAACTTATCAACAATCTAACAAACAACTTACACAAAATCCGACTGTTACAACTTGAGTGGGGATCAAATACGTAGTGACCTATAGCCAAAAACTTCTGCAACAGGAGGTTACACATTCTTCACATCAATTTTCCAAATTGGAAAAAAAAATTCAGACAACCTTAATGCACAAAAAACTCATTGATGCTTAAAATAATTGACCACCTAGTTAACCAACTTCATCACCAACGTACCAACATCTGTAAAAATCAAAGTGCACAATTGGGTGGGGACTAAAGATTAAAATAAAGGGACCTACAACCACGCTTTAAACAGGAATCACACACTTTCCATCAATTTTGATATTGAAAAAAATATTCATTAAACATCTTATGCAAAACACCTCATCGTACGCCAATAATGACCACTATGTAACCAACCCTCTCACCAACCTACAAATCTATAAATATTTAGATGCACAATTGGGTGGGGACCTACCAACTAAGTTATGACTGGAGGGTAACACATTCCTTGACATCAATTTGAATTAGAAAAACATCATTGTCAATAAATGCACAAAACAATTCTAGTCTATTAGTCAATAATGCCACCTATTTGAGTAACCTTGAGTAACTTATCAATCACTTCCCAAAATATGTACAAATCAACTGCACAATTGGGTGGGGGACCAAGAATAAAATAATTGGGGGACCTACAGGCTAAGCCTTCTGCACAAGAGTAGACTCAATTTTTATTACGAAAAAAAAAAATTCATTATCATATATGCAGACATAACTCATCTTTCATCACAATAATTGAACCTACCTAATTACCAAAATGTTACATCTTCCAAAAATCAATATAAATAAGTCAACACACTAATATAAAGCACAATTCATGATGCCATAATGCACAAATCTCGTCAACTAAACAACTCGAGCCTCAGTTAAAAAATTAAGTAGCTGGTACCTTATTGATCATAGAATTACCAGCAAAATAACCTACAAAATTTGGTAGGGGGGACTACAAACAAAAATTAAGTGTTTACCCACGAACACAACAGTGTTATAACAAATGTGTAACACTAAATATAGGAAACTCATAATTTTATTATCATAAAGGTATTAATTAATATATTATGGAAACTGTAATATCATTTTACAAGATCGTAACAACTAATGATGACAAGAAAAAATCGTATTACAGGTGAAAATCTGTACGGGTATTTGGGAGCGGGGTATCTTTTACACGCGGCCTAATGGGTAATTAATACCCATTGCGTTAACGGGTCGAGTTGAGTATCACACTATTGTATCTGGCAGGTATAATACCGTTTGAAAAATGAAGAAGTTACAATTGTATTGCGGCGTACCTTTACAACTCAAAAACCTGTTGAGAAAATATTTTCATACACTCAATCCATGCACACATGTCCATGTTTTCAGTATTCAAACAATAATTTAAAACAGTCATTTATTTACCGAAGACCCACATTTTTTAAAATAATATTTTCTAAATGGTACTCAACAAAATTAGTAAAATCTATGTACCGAAACATATGTTTGGATGAGGGATGTCTAACTAATTAGACGTAATATTCATTCTAATTTACATTAATGATAGATAATATAAAATAATATTTATCGATTTTAAATTAATATTTATTTTTCAAACATATTTTTTACATCATATAAATTGTTTAATATTAATTTTATTTTAAATTATATTATGTTTTTTATTTTTATTTCATATATTAAATTCTTTTGTTTTATTATATAAACTTTTCCTTTCAATTTTATTCATTATTTAAAAATCCAATTACAAAATAAAAATACTTTATTTTAAAAAGTATAAAATTTGGTTAAAATGCAAATCAATCTAATTCAAATTTACTTTTTAGTATGAGTTATGAAATGTTTAAAATAAAATATTTAGACTTTTATTAACAACTTAGATATTTATATATAGTATAATAATATTTTAACTCGGTTCCTTTTGATAACATTTTAACTTTGTCACGTGTTAAGAAATTATTGATCTATATGGTTCTAATTTAGAACAAAAAAATGATATGGAAAATCCAATTGTAGGGATTTGAATTTTGTGGTTTCTTCATTTGGTTCCAACTTGATTTTTGTTTGATTGAAGAGATTTCCATTGGGGATTTTTTTGCTTGAGTAGGTGCATTGCTGCAACAAATCAGTCCACCGATGTTCGTGTCAAAGTGTTGTTGTGCGTTGGTCGTGAGTTTCTTGGTGGCTCTTCTTTGTTATCAAATAATGGGTACCAGAGGTGCGTTGTTCATTGAACTACCATTCAACCATTTGTGGAGGTCAACTTCTGGAACTTACGTCCTTTGTTTGACGTGGGTTTGTGTTCGTTGTTTGGTTTTCATTTCTCTTCTTTTCGTTACGTTGTGGTTATTTGACGATTTTATTTTATCAATTTTGTACAATATTTTGTCCAAAGTTTTGTTTGTGATATTTGTTTTTTGAGGTGGTTGTGTTATTTAGGGGGGGGGGAGTTGATGTTGGGTAAAAAGTTTATTTTGACACACACGTCTTTTTTGTACAGTGTTTCCGTTCAGCAATGATTCCATTCACCAAGAAGGTGATAAGCAAGGAAATCAAATGTGTAATAGTGAAAAATCATTACTTTCTTTGAATAATTTTTTTTAATGGTTGATTTTTTTTTATAAATTTTTCTAGTTTCGTTTACGACTGTGGTATGACACTAAAGCTATAATGACGTTAAATGGTCTATTAAGGGACAATGATCGTACGCGTATCATCCAATACCGATCATTCAACCCTATACACGTAGACAAACAAAAAATTGTGAAAACTTCGTAAAATTGTGGATCCTCCCCAACAATCTTGTGCTTTTGACCATGCACCACCTCCATTGTTGGAACTTCTGGTGCAACCAAAGATTGTCAATTTCATTATTTGTACCACTTATGTTATTGTAGTACTGCACAACAATTGTTAAGTAGATGACAATATCGTCGTCTTTCTCCTTTCATATAATTGTCACAATAATGAAAGAAGTTATTAATTCTCATGTTAATGCACATAGGGGATGTCAAACCACATAATTAATGAAATTATAACATCATCCCACAACTTGTGCAAACTCATAACTACACAGTTGGTTGGGAATATAAGTGGAACAACTAAACCAAACTTGCACAGCAAGGTCACACAAATATGAAATCAATTTTTCATAGCACAACGAATGATTATTCATTAAATGCCAAAAACAATCATCTATGGAGCAATAATAACTACCACAATTAACAAACTCTAGCAAAAGATCCAAAATCTGTACATAATAACCATGGGAATCTAAGGATATATAAGTAGGGACCTACAATGAGTTGCTACAAGGGGAGGGGTCAACACAATTCTTCCCCATCAATTTTGGACTCGAAAAAATATTCATTAAACCCTTCATGCACAACAACTCTATCTCTGCAAGTAATAATGACCAACATTTAAATACTTATCACCAACCCCCAAAAATCTGTTAAAAATAAGATCAGACTGCACACAATTGGGGCGGGACCAAGCATGAAAGATAGGGGACCTAACCACGAGATTCTACACAGGGAGGTCAACATTAGTTCTTCACATCAACTTGAATGGAAAAAAATATTCATTGAAACATTAAGGCACAACACTCATCTAGGTAGGCAATAATAATCACAACATCGAACCAACTCTATCAGAACCTGTAAAAATCTCATAAGCATAAAATAAGGGGGGGCCTATAACCAACTTTTGCCCCACAGGAGGTCAACACAGTTTTTCACAGTTAAATTGAATTGGAAAAAAAAAAAAAGCTATTTCATTACAACTTAATACCACCCCAACAACTAATCTATGTAGATATGACTACACAGTTTAAACATCTTATTCCAACGTTCTTCCCAAAATCTGTAAAAACAATACGCAGTCAAAATAAGTGGTGACCTATAGCACAACCTTTACATAGGCGTCAAACACAGTTCTCACGTCCAATTTTGAATTGAAAAAACTCATTATTGTTTCAACTTAATGCAAACATAAGTCTACTATGCAATAATTACCACATAGTTAACCAACATCTATCAACAATCTACAAAAAAAAAACGTAGTAAAAGTCAGACTGCATAATTGAGTTGGGATCAAGAATCAAATAAGTAGTTGACTACTAGCCACACTTCTGCAAAGGAGGTAACACAATTCTTCACATCAATTTTCAATTGGAAACAATATCATTGACAACTGAATGCACCGAACAACTA
This sequence comes from Vigna umbellata, assembly GCF_018835915.1. The sequence goes on from NW_025903076.1 coordinate 23,990, forward strand.
TTTATGCTTAACCTAATGACCACATATTAACAACTTCCTCCCCAAATACATATCAAATGTATAGTTGTTTGGGACTTATAGTATCAGACACATCTTTAAACAAGTAGTTCCGATGGTTGAAAAACCACACTTTACCCAAAACAAAAAGCAGACAATTGGAAGAGGTAATCAAAAAATGGGTTTAGTGAACATTTAAACCTTATCCGAAACGATGATACTAATAGTAGAAAATAGCTCTAAGATGGAAGTTTATTACGGTAACTTGACTTTTTTTTAGTGCTTTGTGTAATATTTACGTGGAATATTTTGGGTGTTAGAGACTCATGGTCATAAAAGACTTGGAACTTGTTAGCATTTAGGGAATTGCTTTAGGACAGAATGAAAACTATGGTTTATGTAGATGGCTTATAATGCAAAGTGGAGGAAATTGGTATTGAGGAGGTTGCGGGTTTGCTAGAATGTGGTGATATGAAGTTTCGTGACAATGGATAAGTAACCAAATGGAAGATTGAAATCAGGAGTTGATATATGTTACAAAAATGAGAATTCTTTTGAATGATGTTGATATGTTGAATTTGGTATATAAGCTTTATGTGTCTTATGAATAATAGGCGTAGTCATTTAATGGAATGAAATCAATGAATGATGGAGTTTGTGAAATTGGATTGAGTCGATTGATAGATGTATGTTGATATTTCTAGTTCATTCCAAATTAATTCCATAAATAAAGAGGATAATTAAATTTATAATTTAAGAATGTTTTAATAAAAGACAAATCATATTTGCTACCATTCAATTACAAATTATTATATATTAATTTTTACAAAGTTATGCCAATTATGCATTGTGTTTGAATGGTAATATAAAACTATTCTACAAATATTTACATTTTTAATAAATGTATTTTAAAATCAGGATATTGACAACATTTTAATATCTGATCTGCAGACATTAACATTAAGTGAGTAATTTTTGAAGAGTACAAACACTGAAAATTAAATTGAAGCAAATGTTTGAAGAAATTGAGTATCGTAATTGGTGGGGTATGATGACAACTACCTATCATAATGAGTTAAACCAAAGACTCTGATGACTGAAACGGTGGGTCACAAAACTCATAACTCATCATTATTGATTTATTGCTGTTAGTTATAGGGAGACATAAAATATAAGGTTTATTTGTTGTTAACAACAAAGAATTGAATTGAACAATCCTTTTTCATTGAGATAATGTGCAAACGTGTCTAAATTTGAGTTGTTCAAAGTATTCATTTCCTTTGAAAAAAAAAAACAGTCAGATTTTAAATGTGAGTAAATTGGTAATCAAAAATTAAACGGGCTGTTTTTAATGATTATTTAAGGTAAAAAAAAAACAAAACAGAATGATATGCTTAAAATTAAAGAAAATTAAGGTGACCAGTTACATGCCAGGATTCTTTCTGAAAGAAAAAGTCGGGACTGAATTTGTCCGTTTTGTCCCAAAATGCCCTGTGTTGAATCTATCCATTGCAGATATGAATTTAGGCTTATTCAATTTGTATTTCACTCATCTAAAGATAGTTGTCATTAAGCTTCCATTAATCCAAAAATAATTGTCGTTTGAATTGGATTTTAATCAATTCAAATTTTTTTTTCAATAATACTTATTATAAAACAAATATAAAATTAAAATAGTTATTTATTTTAGAAATAGATTTTAAAGTTATTATTTTCTATTATTTAATTAACATAAAAATAAAGCCATCAACACCTTATTGTCCTTTAATTTTTTATAAACGAAAAAATTACAAAAAATTAGTAATTTATCTATGAGAAGAAAATTCGAAGAAAACCATTCTAACAATTTTATCTATTAAAAATATCAGATGACTGATAAGATAGATTAACTTTGCTTGATTTGGAAATATATAGATGGATGACAATTGAAGATAAGGTATCTCTTACATTTTCAACCATTCCTCTCTACTACTTTTTCTAAAATTTTAAAATTATCTTTTACAATTCAAAAACCTTACTCTATTTTTTTTTTCCACAGATTTCAAAATTTATTAAATTTTTTTTCAAGATTTCAATGAATTTCAAAATTCGTTAAATAATTTTTTTTCAATAAATTTTAAAATTTGTCAATTTTTTTTTCAAAATTTTGTTAAAATAATTTTAAAACTTTTAATGAATTTCGTTGAAAAAAATTATTTATTAAATTTCAAAATCCATTAAAAAAACAGTTGAAAAAAAAATCTTTCAATAAATTTCAATCAAAATCTATTAAAGAGAAACTTAATCTTTAAGATTTATTTTGAAAATCAGATTTGCAAGAAAAACTTAATCTTTAAGATAAATCTACAAAACACTCATTTTTTGTATATTTATTCTTGGTCTTTATGAGTTTGAATACCACATTCTTAAATTGATTATTTTCAATAAAATTTCAGAAAATTTGTTCATATAAACGTTACATGCATCTTTGAACAGAAACAATATAAAGAAAATAAAAGGTATGCTTATTTTTCTAATTTAATTATGGATAGAAAGTAGAAGACATAGATGTAATTATATTAGTTTTTTTTACTCATCTCAATTTTGTTCCTTATTTATCTTCCGCTCAACTATTTATAAGGGGGTGATGCTTCCTGCACCCTGTCACATTTCTTCATCCACTCCACTCCATCTAAAAAAGTTACAGGATATTTTTAAATAGTGAGGAGTGATTGCTGCCGGGAAAAAAATTTCCGAAACTGCTTCTGTATTCCAAAACATAAATTCCGAAAGTTTAAGGGTGCAAGAAGAAAAACGATGGGTGCAGGAAGTAATTCCTAAATCTTGGTCAGAAACATCAACTTTTTGGACCTTTACAAGCCCATATCAACTAGATTTATCGACTAACTAGGACCATCAATTTTGTTTTAATTGTTAAAATGACTTTTAGTAAAAAAATCTTTATTTTAATTATTCACTATTATGTTTACTTGCTCACTGTTAAGTTGACTTAAACATAAACTTTGGGTCATTAAGGAGGAACACCAAATATGCTAGAAAGATCATACAAACAATTACATATATTTAAACTAAAATTATGAGACATCATTATCTTTCTCGTTCTCTCACTTATATATATTAGTGATAGTAATCAATACTTAGTAATATTATACCGTTGAGACATAAGCTTTGAAAAAAAAAATATGTCTAATACAATTCTCCTCTAATCTGCAAGCAGGGTGCAATTTTATTTAGGTGATAAACAATCCTATAGCTCTTCTTTACAACCAAGTCAATTTCCCCTTTCAAGATAAAAACAATTTATAAGTAAGCTCTTCATACACTCTCAAATGTCCCTCTTTCGCATTTATTACCTGAAGTTTTCTTAAATTATTAATTATATCTTTCTATAAAAAAAATATAAGCGTAGTGTTAGTTTTAAAAATAGGTAGAATGTAACTTTTTTTTCTAACCAAGAACAACATAAATCATTGTCCTAAACTAATCTAGACTTTAAAAAATACACATCCGGGAACGATGTAGATCCATATAATGGGATAACCAACAATCCTTCTAATATTAAATTAGAACCACTAAATATAAAGAAATAATGTTTTCACCGCAAATAATAAGATTACATTATTGATGGTGCTATTTCATTAATTTCAGATATCAGTGTAACCAGTTCTTACTATTTAACCACAAGCAATAGAATCCCCAAGGACCAAAACCATGAAATAAAGAACACAGTAAAGACAGCAACAAAATTCAGAATAATTTTCAATATATACATTCGCCTGCTTGTTCAGTTTTTATACACAAAAGTACGCAATACAGACATATACTAGTTGTCCCTCGTACAAAGAAATCTTCTGTCATGTCAGTGCTCAAGACACTACAGTTGACAACAACAACAAACGACTTTAAACAGCCTATTCCTCAGCTCCACCTATGAAGTTAAAGGCAGTCCAATTTGAATTCAAAAAGAAAACATGTAAACAAAAGAATTAACAAATTTTGTCAGCTAAATTCTCCATTTTAAAAAATCCTACAGAGAATCAGCATATTTAAAAGAACATAAAGATATCAAATTTCTTGTATATTAGTTGTATAACTGTATTCGTCTAAGGCACCTATATATTGCTAAAAGGGGACAACAACCCTGGAGACAGATTACTTGTGATGCTTGAACCAGATGAAAATGAGGTAGACTTCAGACATAAACAACATCCTCATTATAGGGACAAGAACATCATTCCTTGCTTTCTAGCATGTCCTTTGAATCATGATTCAGAACATCGTCCAAGTTAAGAAATTGCGGTTCTTCCCCTACACCATTATAGTCCTCTGGTACAACTGGTTTCAGGAAATCTAATCCATAATCAAAACCAGATGGTGTCTGTTCCATATGGGGCAAACTTCCCAGCAACTTGGCATCTGGATTTTGCAACTGATAAACAAAGCTTGATGACGTATTATCAAGCTGAGGATTACTATCTCCAGGAAATCCTGTTTGTCCAAAATCCAAACATTGCATCAACGCAGAGTCATCCACTGGGTTATTATCTATTAGCCCCAAAAGTTCATCCACCTGAAATAACTCATCATTGGAAAAGCTCTTGGAGTAATCATCATTATTAAAATCCAAAGCATCAATCCACGAAAAGTCCATCTGGTCTTCATTTACATCCTCTGCCTGCTCAGCATGATGTATTCCTTCTCCAGCCCCCGGGTCTAGGCGATCCACAGCCTCATCCTTCGGCTCTAGCTTCATTCTGCTAGTTGGTGAGGCATGTTCATAAGCCTTGTGACAATCATTACGGTTGGCCTTATCAAGGACAGGTAGAATATTCTCCTTAGCATCCTCAGCTGCACAGACCTCTGATCGATTGGACGTAGTAGTAGTAGTAGTGTCCGATGTTGTCGAAGAACATGAAGATGAAGCAGCCAAGAAAGAGTCCTTAAACGATTCCCTGACAGAAGCATAATCTGAGATGTGGGGGAAGTTGAGGCGTGCACATGGACCATACATGGCTCTAGCAGCTTCATCATAGGCAAGAGCAGCTTCTTGGGCAGTAGGAAAGGTTCCTAACCAAAGCCTACTCCCTCTATTTGGCTCCCTAATCTCACCCACCCATTTCCCCCAAGTTCTCTGCCTAACCCCTCTGTAGTTACACTCATAGTTCTGGGGTCCTCCTTTCCCTTTCATACATCCTTTCTTTGACCCTTTAGCTGGTGCCTTCCGAGTTGATCTACCATCATCTTTGCCGGAATAAAGATGCTCATTGTATTCCTTCCACTTTGCAATGGTCTCAGCAACAGATCTAGAACCATCCCCTCTGCTCCTACTTTTCCTCTTTCTAGAAGAATCCAAAGGCCGCACAGAAACTTGATCATAAGCACCCATCTCCACAAAACTTCACTGCTAAGTCCGCAGCAAAACTCAACAACTGAATTCACAATCTGAACTTCAAAACAAACAAATAAATTATTCAGTAACCAGCAACTCATAAGAACAAAACACAACACAAAGGTGGACAATCACAAACAGGATTTCGCAACACGCTCTTATTGACTACACTACCTATAATAAATTCAACCAAGAAACGAATTTTCGTAACCCCCAAGTAATAGATAAAGCTAAAGCCAAAATATAAAAATGTAAAAAAATAAAATAAACTTGCCCAGAAAGTTTTCTCCTTTAAAAAAACGAGATTACTATACAGACAGATAAATAACCAAAAACTAAACCTATAAACAATAATGAAAAAAAAAAATCACTCACAAGAATTTGCAGTGAAGAAATTAAAAAGCGTGCACCATAAACAGAGAGGAAGAATCCAATGCTACTAACCTAGAAGAGAAAACGCTGTGTATTTAATTTTAGGCTTGTCCCTTTTTGTTTTTCCTCTGTAGTGTGTCCGTGTTTTGGTTTGGTTTGGAGTGAAGAGTAACAAGGTTTGTGTTGGTTTGATATGGTTATAGCGGATTCAGAAAATCTCTGGGCTGCACCCTGTAATCTTTATTTATAGCCTTCTCTAGATTTTTCTGATATTTTTAAATTGCACCCAGAACTGATGACGTGGCGTTTTCTTAGTCGCGTTATCATGCTTCGGACTTCCGAACCAGCTGGCACGTGGCCCTCGAACCTTCCCGAGCCACTAAAACGCTGCTCGTTTTCTTTCTTCTCAAGTACCTGTTCTTTTTAATCTACTTGGTCTTTTCCATTATGTCCCTATCTTTCGGGTATATTCTCCATTATGCCATTGTTATAGTATATCTAACTTAAATATCTTGTCCTTTTACTGAATAAAATATCACATGATGTTAATCTTTATTGTGATTATTATATATACTTGTATTGCTGTTTCATCCCTGTTGCTGACGCTTGGAAAGCGGGCTTTACTGTGATGAAACTGGGTCCACGGCCCGATTGTACGAGATCTGCTTGTTCACACTAGTAGATTTCTAGCTTCTACGTTCATGAATCTTATTCTAGTTACTCGTTACAAAATTTCCATAGTTAAAATACAGCAAAAATAAAAAATAAAAAATAGAAAATTAAATCAAATCAACCAAAAAGTTTCTTAAAATTTAAGGAAGTCAAATACTTTTTTTCTATTATTTAATAAAAAAAAGTCAGTTTTTGAAGAAGTGGGATAAAATAGCCTAATTACAAGGCGAGTTCTCCAAACGGAGTGCTTGTTTTTTATTTTACTTAAATTATTGTTATAATTAGTAAAATAATAAGAATTTTTTTTCATGAAAAATAATGGATAGTGTGTATGAATAAAATGATAATGATGCTAGAAATAAGTTTTTTCTGTTTTTATTTTTTATATTTTTACTAAAACTGCTTAACACATCGTTTTGTGATCATAGAAGGAATTAATAATAAACAGAAAGGAATCTGTAGAACGGTCCAAAGCGGTAGATATGGAATCAGGATTTTTAAATTTTGAAGCGATATATATTAACTCAACCGTGGAAAATAAACTGGTTTTAATTTTAAAAACATTTAAAATCATATAAAAATGAACTAAAATCCCAAAAAAAAAAATATTTTTACATATTCAAATTATAAAATCTAAAAGTAACATTACAATTTGCCTTTGAAAAGTTGTGATGATAAAATGAATATGTGATATGCAAGTAAAGTGGTCACATGCCATCTAGAGAATCGATTTTCAGAATGAAAGAAAAAGTGTTTATTAATTAAGAAATTACTATAAATAGATAATATTGAAGATTTGAAAAGAAAAAAAAAATAGCTAATTTGAGTTTATAGTCCCAATGTCCAATCCAAAGTAATGAGATGAGTGTGATTTTTTTTTATAGAAGTGAACCATGCACGTGGGACACGCGGCCAGTCATATATATGCCACTTGTAGTTGTGGGAATGGTACACGTGGTTTATGAGTTGCGGTTCGATCATATCCATTATTATTCAAACGACCAAACCTAACAATACTTTTGATGAAAGGTGGTTCTAACTTGTGCAAGAGTGAAACAGAAACTTTCTTTTCTATGAACAAGACATTATTAGATGATTCCATACTATAGGTTTGATAAAAATTCCACCTTCTAACTCAATTTACAAAACAAATTTATGAAATAAAAATGCATTTTTTCTTATATATTTTAATATGTTTAAATATCACTTATTGATTTGAGATTTCTAACTGATTCATTATATTGAAAATAGATTATTTTATACAAAAAAAACTGTAAATATTTGTAATTGTACTAAACTTGTGATAATTATATTTGTTCAGTTTATCACATTTCTTGTTATTAAAAATCTATTATATTCCTGCTATTTATTTTTATATGATTCGATCTAAACGTTAAAAAACTATAGTTAAATAAAAGTTTTAAAGCCTTCTTATTATAAAATAATTCAACCTAATTCTATTTGAATTATATTATATTACAATTAAATCTTAATAATTTGATAGATGAATTATTATTTATTATATTATTATTATATTTTTCACATAAATATTATTCTAATAAAAGTATAAATTTATTATTATGCTATTTTATAAATACAATTAGTATTTTTAAAAAAAAATATTTATTTTATAACATTCATTTCCACTTCTAAATCTTAATTTTTTAACTAACTTAAATTTTTTAAGATAAAAAAGTATTTATTTAAAGATTTACACTCAAAATCCGAATAAGTATATATTGAATTTGTTATATCTCAATGAGAATATTTATATATTCTTCAAGCATCTAATAATTTCTAGATGGGTAGTTGGGAATTGAGGAGAAAAGAAAATTATGATTAATGAGTTGATAAATGAACATTGTATTTGGTGAGACAGAGTGAGAGTGGTGTTTGATACGTGGTGTGATGAAACTTAATCAACTTGCGTGTATTATATGATGAATTTGGCCCAAATTGGTATGTTGGAATCTTTAACCCTTTCCAATATCACACACGGTTTCTAGATCATTTTCCCCTCTCACTCGTTATCCAAAATATGATTATGACGTGCTTTTCCAAAAAGAAAATTAAATAAATATAGTGTCTTTCTCATTAGACTATAGTTAAATACCAAAATTCAATCTTTGTTCTTAACTTTACCTATATCCTTTCTATTTAATATACATTGCAAATAAAGTATATTCGTATTAAAAATGTTGAATAAGAGTTAGGATCGTTATTATATGTTATGTTTATATGACATGTAATAATCAATTATTTAAATATGATTTTATTTCTTATAAAATTATGGTTTAAATATCTTTTTGCTTTTATTTTTATTTTTTTCATATAGATTTATTTTCAATATGTTTTAATTTTGATAATTAATATTATCAAAATTGTTAACAGTGAACTCTACAAGTTATTAGTGTTTGAATAACTTGTTCTAATTTATATTCAATATATTAACATAAAAAAAATTGTATATAATAATAGTTTCAATCAAATTACATATACTTCGGATAAATCAAATGTGGATAAGATGAAAAATTATATATAATAATAGTTTCAATCAAATTACATATACTTCGGATAAATCAAATGTGGATAAGATGAAAAATTGTATATAATAATAGTTTCAATCAAATTACATATACTTCGGATAAATCAAATGTAGATAAGATGAAGATGAAATAAATTTACCATCTAAAACATTGAATATATTAATAACACTAACAGGAAATACCGTGTGTGTGTGTGAATAAAGTGTTATACTATATCAGTTCTACTTAATACCCTATGTATATCTTGCTCTTTTTTCTTTTTAATATTATATAAATATGTTTATTTTATTTTTAATTTTAAAAGGTTTTCAACGTTTAGAAACTTACTATTATGTTATTTATCACATTATTGTTTCTTAATAACCGACTTGAGATCTTATGTTATTTCTTTATTCTAATTTTTATTCTGCTCCAGTGATAGTTTGTAGAAAGTTATTCAAACTTTTTAAAGTTTTGGAAAAATATTAAAGAAAAGATTATCTTTATTTAAATATATTTAAAAAATAGATTAACTAGTGAATTATTTTTTTAATTTTGGACTAGAAATTTTTATTTGAATTTATAATAGAGGTATTTTTTATCCTATATAATAAATGGTTCTTATATTTTACAATATTTTGTTAATGGTATTGAATAAGAAAAACAATGAAAAAAATCTAAATAGAATTGATCAAATGAATACTCAATATGGTTGTAAGTGTAAGAACATAATTTTAATGAGTTTTTTTTTTTTGTGTCTATCTAAGTACAATAATGTGAAGGATAAACAGGCTTTTTATTGTTTCTATTTAACGTAATCTATAAAAAAATCAATATAAAAAATAATCTGTTGTATTTTTGTAAACAAAATTAATAGTTTGATGTCATATAATTTTTAAATGTCTGTTTTGAGGAGGACCACGTCTGTTTATTTTTAAATATTTAAAAAAATTAATTGAAAAGGAATGTTCTTGATCAGTTTAACATGGAAGGTCAGATAGGCTGACATTTTATCTTACATAGAATTAAGATACAATTTATGAATGACCAAAACCTATCACTAAAAATAATTTGTTTCTTTACCTATTTATATAAAATTTTCTCGCTAAGTCAAAATAAATTAAATAAGTAATTTATTTAGTTTTGTCATATTTTACATAAAGAATATTTTAATTTTTTTAAACAATAACAACAATAATAATATTTTTATTATTATGTTACAAATAATGACGCTTTAGAATATTCTTATATATTAAACTAAGAATGAAGAATACCATCTATTTCAATTTATGCATAAACTAACAAAGATTTAGATTTATGATAAGAATTGTAATGTTAGATAAAAATTTCGTTTTGAAGCATTCATAAAAGTGAACAAGGAAAACATCCATTTTCGTATGTCTCAAATTTAAGAGATGAATGAAGAAGTGGGAAACTACGTATGAGTGATTAATTGAAAATAAATTTGAGAATGAGAGGTTAATTGAATATTAAAGTGATATAATAAGAAGTAAAGTCATTGAGAATTTGATATATTACTTGTGATTTTTGTGCATTCCTGAATTCCTGAATTTGTTGGCAAAAGTAAAGAGTTGGGGACCAGAATGTTTTTGGTCTTAACCATTAACATTACTTTGTGCAAAATGAACTCTTGTTATGTTACAACTCAGTCCAATGCTGTTGCACCCACATTGACCTTTCCCACAACAGAACACATGTAACACTTTGGCCTCATATTTGGTCGTCTACCTCATACCACAATGTTCAACTTCATCAATTCTAATTATTCTATGCACTGCTCTTATTTCATAAACTGTGTCGTGTTTTACTTTGTCAAAGCCATTAAATTCTTCTATGGAACACACACGTTCAAAGAAGCATACTAAACTATATAATAAGAAAAGTGAGGGATCAAAACTCATCTTTGTTGATAGATAACATAAACCACAACGGGAAGAAAACTGCTAACATCAGTTTAATGAATCGGGCTTATTGATAGATAAGACGGCATGTTGTGTTGAAATCACATCACCGTCTCTTTTAATCCCTGATTATCTCTATATGAAAAAAACGACAAAAACAGAGCAAAAGAAGAAATACCCCCTAATACAGGGAAGCAACAATGGACTAGGAAAAATTACGAACTACAGATACAAGTTCAATATTTCTGCTTTTGATTATTCTAACAGAGAGGCAGATCCTCTGGAGGAGGCTCTATGGACTGCAACAGCCCAACTCCATTATCCACCAAGAGCACAGTGGCCAAACCCCACCCGATGTGAACATCCAAGTGGCAGTGCATAATCCAAGCTCCTACAAATATCACATCACTCTTCGTTAAACATCAAACTTTAAGTAAATTCTTGCATTAACAAGCACTCATAAAATGATTTTACACATCATGATAACTGATGGTATGAAAAAAATTCATACTTTCAGTAATGTAAGATCATGGAGTGTTCATTAAGCAATATCTACGTGACATGATTACATGTCATGTGAATTTTGTCATCATGTAATAATTTTTCCTTAGGACATGTACTGTTTTTATTTGGAGTAATTGACTTTACCTGGGTTGTCGGCAACAAATCGGATAACTGCCCATCCATTCACAGGTACTGCAACGGTGTTCCTCATAGGTGGATCAACAAGGTTGAACTTGGAAGTGTCTTTCTTGGGGTCAAAATTTCCGAAACCTTCTGCTACTATGTAGAAATCATACCCATGAAGGTGAATGGGGTGGTTCTCAGGGGTCACGATGCTAGTGTCCTGCAACACAATCTGCACTCTGGATCCAAATTTCAACTTGGTCACCTTAGTCCCGGGAACGGGTTGCCACAGCGAACGACTCACATTACCGGTGTAATCAAATTTCAGAGGAGGCTGTGTAGGAAAGTCAGTGGTGAAGACTCCTTGGACTCCAAGGTGATGAGCCTGCAAGATGGAGACGTTGTTGGGGAGAACAAAAGAGACGTTGTTCATGCTGGCAGTGAAGCGTGTTCCATTTGGACCCTGGCATTGGTTTGGGCTGAAATTTGGAGGGCAATTGTTGAGGCCAAGGCCAATGGTGAAGAAAAGGTCGTCATCGATTTCTGCAGGGACTTCAACTTGTCTGGGGCTTCTGAAGCTTTTACTGAAGGCAGTGACTGTGTTGGTGTCGTTGTAAGCTGGGAGAGAGGGCATAAGGGGTTTGGTGGAGATACCCTTTGCAGGACATGGTGCAGATTTGTAGTTGAGAATGGCTGTGGTTGTGGTGTTGTCAAAAGGGGCGTTTTGTGCGGATTGATAGGCACGTGCAGCCATGTAGTAGCGTGAGGGTGGTTGGTCACCTTGGATGAGAACATCGGTGGTTTGGCCTGGACCCAGCATGATGACTGAGGTGGTGAAGGGTTTAAGGTAGGAGGCATCGGCACCAACCACTGTGAGTTTGTGGTTGGCCACACTGAAGAAAAGTGGTTGGTTGAGTGCAGCATTGATGACTCGAAGGAGGTTGGTCTCACCAGAATCTATTGGAACAACAGTGGTTCCTACATTGCCAATCATCAACAGAATATACATCAGATTTATAAAATCATTGGACAATGCTTTTTTTTTTTTTTACTTAGTTTCCTGGGACCAGAATAGCCTCGGTTGGTTGTTCAAAAACTGTCTTGTGCAAATATCGTGTCATTTTTAATGGTCTTATGCAGATATGTTTATGAGTTGAATGAAAATTAAGCAATAATAATATCAGACCTTGGCTAGAACACTTGTAAAGATCGCCAGGTTGACCGTTGATGGTGTATGCATCAGAAATATTCGGAGCTGCTCCTGTTTGTGTGGCTTGTCTCAGAACATCGATCGGATTTGCGTCCCACCATTCCCCTAATAAATGATCATCATTGTTTTCACCGTTAAACCGTCTTCATCAAGTGCATAGCATTTGTCAAAAGAAAAAGAAAATAACAGATCCCATAATATCATTTTCTTAATCATCATTACCAACAATTATTATACCCATGTATGTGAATTAGTATAATTATAATTATAATTATAATGATGATTACCTAGAAGAATTGGTGTCTCGCGCTTTGGCTTAGCGAAAGGATATGCCTCTCCCTCTCTGGGGTGAATGATTAAAGCACCGTAAACAGTGGCTCTTAGCCATGAGCTATGAGCATGCCACCAAAGTGTGCCTTCTTGTCCTTGAATGGTGAAACGATAGGTGTAACTCTCTCCAGGGCGAATGGGACACTGAGTCACAAATTCTGGTCCATCAGCCCAACCTGTTCTCATTTGCCGAATACCATGCCTGAACAAATACAGCAAATCAAATAGCTACAATAGCAACAAAAACTAATAAGCCACTCAAATATTAATTTTTCTTATAAAAGTTCCATTCCATGCATGAAGTGATGAACGTGGCATGCAGCATAAATACTGATATAACTGCATTTAAGTGAAACTCTTGCAGTGAAAAAGAGAGTTTTTAATGTATGCCGATGGACCAAGAGCACATGTTAAGAATACAAAGATAAGACGTTTTTGTTAAAAAAATAGTGTAAAAGTTATTTAATGCTTTTTTTTATAGAGTGTTTCTACTGCCAGAAAAATTTCCTGTCAAGTGTCATATGGGCAGAATAAGATGATTAATCTAAAGGGAAAAGATTAAAAAAAGTGTTGAATGAATATGTGATTATTTAAAATAATCAATGAAGCTTATTTAACGGTGAGAAGTGAAGCCATTGATATGATACCAGTGAATGGTGACATTGTAACGAGCTTTGTTAGTGACTTTGACGACTAAAGTGTCTCCATTGTTGACTTCCAAAGTTGGGCCAGGGAATTGTCCATTCACAGTGATGGTGCTGTGAGTGCTGCACAGCCTCTTCACTGGTGTTGCTTGAATCTGTCTCGTCACAAACGGCAACAAGTTAATAATTATCTTAGCAAGAAAGAGAAAGAGAGAAAAAAAAAACTGAGGGAAAGAAGAACTTACAACAAACTGATGCTCCTGGATTTTGGCATTGGCCGAATACAATGCTGAAGCCAAGACAAGAAAAAGAGCCAAGAAAATGGTCTTGAGAGCTTCCATTGTTGTAGTGTGGCAATGATGGTTAAGGTTGGAAATTGCAATGGAAGAGATAGTGGGAGAGGGTGCTTTTATAGAGATGAAAGGAGAGAGATAGGGTGATTGAGTTTGGCAGATTAGGTAATTTTGTTACGGCAAATTGGTCAGAGGCACTTAAGAAACTTAGTTCAACCTTATAAAAGTTGTTGCACCCACTAGTTAATTACGTTCCTGAATGCTTGCTTCTCAAGTCTTCATTAGGAGGTTGAATTTTCTCCAAGCATAATTACTCCCAGACAGTTCAAGAATAATTTATACTTAAGATGGGTTTAGAATAATTTACTCCTTTTTCTTTTAATTGGCATTTAACGCGGTGCAATTGCAATCACTCCTTTTATTATTGTAAAAGTATGCGACATTTCAAAGGGACCACAACCAAAAAGCACAGCAAAAAGGTTTTTACTTTTTTTATCTTTGCTATCCAAGTCAAGCTTGTCCTATGCATCTTTTTTGCCAAGCAGTTACCATATGTTCTGAAATGGTTTGCCAGTAGCAAACTACCGTGTTATTCAGTGCAAGTAACATTGCCTCGTCAAACTGTTTTGGTTCTTATCTGGGATTGATTCGGTATTGTTTAATTTAAAGCCAAGTTTGGAAAGTGAAGAAAAGTGAAAATTCATTTTGGGTTAGTCCAATTTGACTTTTTTCTTCTTCCGGTGGTTGGAGAAAATAAATCACTTGTTAAAAAGATTGGTAATCCTTTATGATGGAAAAACTAATGCACATTAAAAACAACTATGACTTTTGAAAACACAGTTGGCCCTTTGTTTAGACTAAACACTCTGTTTTAAAACTATAATTAACCAACAAATGATTAAATGTTAAAGGCTTGTTGTTAAGCCTCTGATCTTATTATGTCAGGTTAATTGATTTTCTTTTAGGGTATCTTTTCTTCTATAACCTGTAAAGTGGCTGGTTGTTCAAGATATCAAGGCCAATAGTTTTGTTATGATTCAAGTGGCTATTTATAGGAAAGAAACTAGCATTATTTAAAATTAGAGAATGGTATGCCATTAGGTACGTAGCAAATAAAATATAGGGTTGATTATTAACACGATTTGATTGAGTCCAACAAGAATCTAGTTAGAGATACTCATGAAAAATGCAACTTGAGATCGAGTATTAAATTAGGTGGCCTATCTCACGATATTTCAAACGTGGATGAATGATCAACGAGAATTATAACACAGCACAAGCCTGTCATACTCAAGAATACGTACTTCACTTAGATGTATAATTATCAACAATAATAATAATAATAAT
>NW_025903076.1:40141-52770 GCF_018835915.1 Vigna umbellata
GTGCATAGCATTTGTCAAAAGAAAAAGAAAATAACAGATCCCATAATATCATTTTCTTAATCATCATTACCAACAATTATTATACCCATGTATGTGAATTAGTATAATTATAATTATAATTATAATGATGATTACCTAGAAGAATTGGTGTCTCGCGCTTTGGCTTAGCGAAAGGATATGCCTCTCCCTCTCTGGGGTGAATGATTAAAGCACCGTAAACAGTGGCTCTTAGCCATGAGCTATGAGCATGCCACCAAAGTGTGCCTTCTTGTCCTTGAATGGTGAAACGATAGGTGTAACTCTCTCCAGGGCGAATGGGACACTGAGTCACAAATTCTGGTCCATCAGCCCAACCTGTTCTCATTTGCCGAATACCATGCCTGAACAAATACAGCAAATCAAATAGCTACAATAGCAACAAAAACTAATAAGCCACTCAAATATTAATTTTTCTTATAAAAGTTCCATTCCATGCATGAAGTGATGAACGTGGCATGCAGCATAAATACTGATATAACTGCATTTAAGTGAAACTCTTGCAGTGAAAAAGAGAGTTTTTAATGTATGCCGATGGACCAAGAGCACATGTTAAGAATACAAAGATAAGACGTTTTTGTTAAAAAAATAGTGTAAAAGTTATTTAATGCTTTTTTTTATAGAGTGTTTCTACTGCCAGAAAAATTTCCTGTCAAGTGTCATATGGGCAGAATAAGATGATTAATCTAAAGGGAAAAGATTAAAAAAAGTGTTGAATGAATATGTGATTATTTAAAATAATCAATGAAGCTTATTTAACGGTGAGAAGTGAAGCCATTGATATGATACCAGTGAATGGTGACATTGTAACGAGCTTTGTTAGTGACTTTGACGACTAAAGTGTCTCCATTGTTGACTTCCAAAGTTGGGCCAGGGAATTGTCCATTCACAGTGATGGTGCTGTGAGTGCTGCACAGCCTCTTCACTGGTGTTGCTTGAATCTGTCTCGTCACAAACGGCAACAAGTTAATAATTATCTTAGCAAGAAAGAGAAAGAGAGAAAAAAAAAACTGAGGGAAAGAAGAACTTACAACAAACTGATGCTCCTGGATTTTGGCATTGGCCGAATACAATGCTGAAGCCAAGACAAGAAAAAGAGCCAAGAAAATGGTCTTGAGAGCTTCCATTGTTGTAGTGTGGCAATGATGGTTAAGGTTGGAAATTGCAATGGAAGAGATAGTGGGAGAGGGTGCTTTTATAGAGATGAAAGGAGAGAGATAGGGTGATTGAGTTTGGCAGATTAGGTAATTTTGTTACGGCAAATTGGTCAGAGGCACTTAAGAAACTTAGTTCAACCTTATAAAAGTTGTTGCACCCACTAGTTAATTACGTTCCTGAATGCTTGCTTCTCAAGTCTTCATTAGGAGGTTGAATTTTCTCCAAGCATAATTACTCCCAGACAGTTCAAGAATAATTTATACTTAAGATGGGTTTTGAATAATTTACTCCTTTTTCTTTTAATTGGCATTTAACGCGGTGCAATTGCAATCACTCCTTTTATTATTGTAAAAGTATGCGACATTTCAAAGGGACCACAACCAAAAAGCACAGCAAAAAGGTTTTTACTTTTTTTATCTTTGCTGTCCAAGTCAAGCTTGTCCTATGCATCTTTTTTGCCAAGCAGTTACCATATGTTCTGAAATGGTTTGCCCGTAGCAAACTACCGTGTTATTCAGTGCAAGTAACATTGCCTCGTCAAACTGTTTTGGTTCTTATCTGGGATTGATTCGGTATTGTTTAATTTAAAGCCAAGTTTGGAAAGTGAAGAAAAGTGAAAATTCATTTTGGGTTAGTCCAATTTGACTTTTTTCTTCTTCCGGTGGTTGGAGAAAATAAATCACTTGTTAAAAAGATTGGTAATCCTTTATGATGGAAAAACTAATGCACATTAAAAACAACTATGACTTTTGAAAACACAGTTGGCCCTTTGTTTAGACTAAACACTCTGTTTTAAAACTATAATTAACCAATAAATGATTAAATGTTAAAGGCTTGTTGTTAAGCCTCTGATCTTATTATGTCAGGTTAATTGATTTTCTTTTAGGGTATCTTTTCTTCTATAACCTGTAAAGTGGCTGGTTGTTCAAGATATCAAGGCCAATAGTTTTGTTATGATTCAAGTGGCTATTTATAGGAAAGAAACTAGCATTATTTAAAATTAGAGAATGGTATGCCATTAGGTACGTAGCAAATAAAATATAGGGTTGATTATTAACACGATTTGATTGAGTCCAACAAGAATCTAGTTAGAGATACTCATGAAAAATGCAACTTGAGATCGAGTATTAAATTAGGTGGCCTATCTCACGATATTTCAAACGTGGATGAATGATCAACGAGAATTATAACACAGCACAAGCCTGTCATACTCAAGAATACGTACTTCACTTAGATGTATAATTATCAACAATAATAATAATAATAATCACTTTCACGAACATTTTCAGAGCTTGATCACCATATTGCCACATGTTACGAGACACTTTCTCAGATGTTTGACCATATGATGGAGAATTTCGTTTCCCTAATGATCTGTTTGTTATATAACGTATTATAAACATTAATTAGTACCCAATTCAAGAATTCAAAAAACAAAACATTAACTAAGAAAACTAGTTTCTTTCACACAATGGTGAAAAAATTCACAAGAACGTGGCAACTGCATGTATATCAGAACATATATGCATGTTACTGGTTCTCTTGGTTGAGTTACATAACTGATACAGTAAACGAACTAGCTACTCTAGACCCTCTTAAAGGTTGGACAAGTCTATTTTGGAATCCGTCGTAATGCAAACTAATCTCAGATTTGAAGGAAGATGGAAGATATAATTTGTCTCTATTGACGTGGTATTCGCACAGTATTTGAGTTGATGATAACAGCATGCATCTAGCGGAGGAGAATAACCTAAAGATTGTTGTGGTATGTGACAGCAGAAAACAAAACCGTTAGATGCAGAGAATGAAGCATGTCAACGTGTGACAGAGCTTAACTGGAGATGGGAAAGCAAGGACCAATCGGATAGGTGAACAAGAAATAAAGAAAGAACATGATACATGAAAGTTGGTAGAGTTTGTTACTGACTTTCTGAAATTCTTGTGTTGGGGAAAAAAAGGAAGTACTTGAAAAGTCGTTAAGCACAGTGTGAAAGAAAGCCGAGAATTGACACAAGAGCAGAAACCAATTCCTTGTCAAAAATTTCTGGTGCTTGGTCTCTCTCGCAAGACCTTTTCATTTGTCTGGTAAAATAGTTGTTTGCTAGTTAGTCACTTTATATTATTTTTTGTTTGGGTTTTCCTTTTCATGGTTAGTTATAAGTGGGTGCGAACTTTAGCAATTTATTTCTCTAATCCAGAATAATTAAAGAGAATAAGGAAATTAAACTGAACAGCAAAGTAATCCATCATTTGCGAGAAACGTGTCTTTATTACCAAAGTGGGGTCTTCTTAAAAACCACGCTCAAAGTGGCATGTTTCCTTTGTTGTAAAATGCACATGTTACTGTAATCCTTGCAAATTCATCGAACTCACTGATGTTGTATGAACTTTTATGTGCATGTTCCATGTGTGAGGCATCCGTCGCAAAATTTTATATGATGATTATTGGTGTGCAAAGGACAAATTTTACACCTATTCTTTATTACACGAATGGAGCTTCAAATAATGGAAAATATCTAATGGTGTGAAATAAAAGATAAAAAAAAAGTGCAATTGTTAATCACATTAAATAAGTTAGAATTAAATAAGACAAGAAAAATAGCAGCTGCTACAAAGTTCTCAAAACTGTAACTCCACTAAACAAGATCAATTGCCAAAGACAAAAGTAGTCAAGGAGATTTTTTCACTGTTAACAAGAAGACAAGTGTTTAATTTCAAATTGGCATTAATTAGAGCTAAACATCTTCATATGTTAATTGTCCATGATAAATGTAGTGCCAATTTTCTTTTTAAGATTCTCTAATGAAAATGTCATACCCTAATTATTACAATCATTAAGAGGAACACACCATCACAGTCATCATAAATAAAACCCTCAATAAATATAGCAGAATGAAGAGTAAAAAAAAATGAATAACAGAAAAATATATTGGGATGAGAATATTGAAAATTAGAAAATTGAATGTGTACACATGTATTATAATTTACTTAGCTTACTGATTAATTAAACTACACTTTATATTAATATATTTGTGGGTGGATGGAGTAAAATAGCATATAAAAACTATTTAGGATTAAATATGTTTTTAGTCTCTAAATTATTACGCGATTTTGGTTTTAGTCTCTCTTTCAAAGTAAGGTATTTTTTGGTTCTTCTCCTTTAGGAAAACATAATTTTTCGTCCTCAAAAACCAACGACGTTAAATAGAAGATGAGCTGGCTAACGGTAGAGTGTCACGCTGTAATCTTTGAAACTCTCCTTCTCTCCACAACCATCACCACCTCCGCTTCTTTTCCTCCGTCAGCAACGACGCCATCAATTATTTTCTCCCTCCCTCCGACACCAAACCTCCTTTCTCTTCCTCCCACTGGAAAAAGTGTCACTACGCCGGCGTCGCAACCCATTCTTCATGCACCGCTCCAACCTCTTCCCTTCATCCACGCACAATTAGAAAAATCGAAGAGAGAGAGAAACGTTACCGTTTTCGCTCCAAATGGGAGACAACTTTTCAACGTAATTTGCTGCTTGCCACTCTCACTCACATCTCTTTCCTTCACTCTCTCACTCTCACTTGGCGCCAGAGCTCCATTTTCCGGCCCCCTCCTTGCCGGCGACGTACTTCCGCCACTAGATTCACCCACCATGGCTTAACAAACAAATTTCAAATCTTTCGAAAAAGTTAACTCGTTTTCATTCTCATTTTGATTATTCACACACTCTCTGAGAAACATGTATTGGGTGTTTAGTCAGCTTATTCCTTAGACAACTGTATGCATAATAGTAGCGCAACTGTCCTAGTGTTTTGTTTCTCTGTATATAAACAAGCACATGTACACTTACGAGAGACAGTGTTTTTCAGTGCATTCAGTTTTACAATATTTTCTCTCTATTACAATGCTGCTTTCCCATGGAAGCTGGGGAAGATTGCTGCATCAAGGTCGTGGTCCATGCTCGGCCTCTCATCGTTGATGTGAAGCTTCAAGGATGCAAAGATTGCGTTATAGAGTTTGGAATTGGAATTACTTTTGAAAGTGATCTGACAAACTTACAAAGAAGAAGGCTTTTATCCATTAACTGTTAAGATCATTCGGTCTTAACTATTAATGGCCGAACGGTGCCGAGCAGTATTCACAGTTAAGAAGTCTTCCTCCTCTTATAAACTCTTCATTCCCAAACATTACTCAAAGGTCGAGTGGTTCCGAATGTGAACAGAAGTTACATGCCACTACAATGGTCTCTTTTTGCATTTTACCTGCAAACAGGTTCTGGGAAAACGTACACCATGGGAACTGGATTTAAAGATGGTTGCCAAACAAGAATAATGTTAGGATATAGGATGATAGGATAGTTGGGGTTTAGGATAGAAGTCAAACGGTAACGGGGCCAACCGAACGGTATCAAGGGAGGGGCCGAGTGGTAGAGGGAACAAGGTGCACGACCGAACGATTAAGGCTGTAGAGGGTTTCTATTGTAAGGGTGCACGACCGAATGATTAAGGTTGTAGAGAGTTATGCTCCCAACCCATTCGTTGTAAAAGAGATTTCTTTCATTGTGAATAATAGAAAAAATCCCATTCTTCCATTACTGTTTCTATCTAATGAATGTGTGCTTAGTTAGGTTTCAATCCCAGGAACCTAACAAATAATACCTTAAGTTATGAACGTTTTGTTTAGAAAATTTGGGACCCTAAAGCACCCGTTGATTTTCAGTTACATGTGTCTTTTATTTTGAGAACCCCCAAATCGCGAAACTCCCTTTCACGCAGCCATGGAAACCTGCAAAAAACCAAAAAAATCATCCCTAATAATCATCCCTTTTGCGACACCGGCGTAGTGACACTTTTTTCGGTGGGAGGAAGAGAAAGGAGGTGTGGTGGCAGAGGAAGGAGGGAGAAAAGAACTGATGGCATCATTGCTAATGGAGGATGAGAAAAAGCGAAGGTGATGATGGTTGTAGAGAGAGGAAGAGTTTCAAATTGATTTTTGAAAACGAAAATTATGTTTTCTTAAAAGAGAAAGACCAAAAAGTACATTACTTTAAAAAAAGACTAAAACCAAAAGACTTAAAACATATTTAACCCAACTAAATGCCTTAACAAAAGTCATAGGATAAATCCTTTTCGATATGGGCTTACATTATTTTGCAGTAATTTACCCTTTAATAGGCCGACTCACTGCGTAGAAAAATAAGTCACAATTTGGTTAAGGGTGTTGCTCCCTCCACCCCCACACATCTCTTCCTCCACCTCCCCTTTACTATTTTGCCCCTTCCTCCACCTTTCCTTTACTATTTTGCCCCTCAGTAAAATTTTATTTTTAAAATTGTTGTTTTTTAATTTTATTCATTTATAACATATTTCACTGATAACCTACGTAGTTTCTTGTATGAGTAAAATATTTTTCTACAAAGCTTGGTGATCGTGAAAAGAATTATCAAACAATCTTCTTCTTGTTCTCGGTGCAGTACGTGGTGCAGTGCGTTTATGGTGTAGTGTCCTTGTCGTGGTTCCTCTCCAGGTACGTAGTCATAATCCTTCCAATAATCCTAAACCCTAAATCCTTCCCATACTTCCAATAATCCTTTTAATATCCAAGCCTATAATCCTTGCATGAGCCGCAAAACGTAGTAAAATAAAAACGAAACGTAAAAGGAACACTGCCTATGGACGGATGACATCCTTCAACGGATGTCAACATCCGTTTAAGGCAAAACGGATGTCGACATCCGTTTAAGGCAAAACGGATGTCGACATCCGTTTTGCCTTCAACGGATGTTGACATCCGTTGAAGGATGTCATCCGTACAGAGGCAGTGTTCCTTTTACGTTTCGTTTTTATTTTATTTGTTTATTTTATTTAACATAATTTATATTCAATTTATAATTTAAATTTATATATGGTTAAGTTTTTGTGTTTAAACGTAAAATTTTGTTTTAAATATGAAGTTGTTTAAAATATGATTTGTTATAGGTGGAGAAGAGCTTTAACGGAAGATAGAAAGGGTTACAACTAAAATTTAGAAGAGGAAGATGTGGCATACAAATGGAAAGGTTCAAATCAGAGTTTTAAATAATTAAATATTAAAATAATAAAATAAAATTTTAACTTTGAGGATATTTTGTCGATTTTAAAGGAGGGGGGGGGGGGTATAATTGGCATTTTAAAAATTGGGGGGATGTAGGAGGGAAGGACCTTGTTTGGTGGAGGGAGTAACACCTTTTGGTTAAAAGACAAGCATATTATTATCCTTTCTCTTAATTTTTAAAAACTTACACACTTAAAATATTTCCAAAAATAAATACATATAAATATATATATAGCAAATACATATTCGAATTTATCCAAAAGTCAAACCTACAATGTTAAGTTATTAGATAAAGAGAAAACTAAACTATCAACAAAATTATAATCAATATACAAATATGCACCAGCTTTTATGATTTTAAATATATTAAATCAATATAAGAAACTCTATTTAATTGATTTTAAAGTTTTAGAGTTTCAAAAAATATCTCTAATTAATATATTATAACAACTATAAATAAATACTTTTTTGAATTACTTATTAATTATTATAGCACAAAACTTATTTTATGTATAAATAAGGATTTCATTTTTATAAATTACGATAAATAAATAATCATACAATTAAGCTGTTCCTATTTAAAATATATTAAAATAACATCGTTAAAATTAATTTTTGAAACTTATTTCTTCCATCATGATTTTATTTTCAAAATATTAAAAAAATTAATTTAAATAGTAAGTAAAAAATAAAATAAAAGTGAAAACTGATAAATGTTATGTAAGTTTCGTTATTATTAAAACTATTTTTACGTAATTTACTGTCTTTCATTCACTATAATTTATTTTCATTTCTGTTTCTCTTAATTATTTTTATAAATTTGAATAAAATACATACATGCATTGTTTTTAATGTGCACTGTTGTTGAAAATTCAAATGTAAATTTAGGTATCATTAATTGAAAATAAAAAAAATTGAATACCATAACGTAAAAAAGTTTAAGTCTTATATTATTAACATTATTCGAGGGAATTTAATGTTTGCGAGACATTTTTTACACTATTAATATGAAGATTATGATTTTCAAATTACATCAATTTATAACAGTGGAAAAAATATTATTCACCTTTTTAACCCATTATTGATATTGTTGTAAGGATTTCTTATTAAACTTCATAAACTTATCCAAACTAATTACATTTTTGGGGGTTGACATTTAACAATCAGGTAACAAAGATTCAAAATCACGCACTTCAAAAATAAGAGGATAAAAAATGACATCTTAAATGCCTTTGTTCGTATAGAGGGATTTGGGGGGATGAGTTGAATGGTTTGAGGGATTTTGAGGGTATTTTTTTGTTGTTTTTTTGCTTGGATAGTGTGGGTATTGAGAGTGAATTTTGGCAGTAACGTTTTTCATCTCCTTAGTGTAGCTTGATTGCTTTTATAGTTTTCCAAACTAGTTTATTGGTAGAAATTAAGCATACCCAATACCCCTATTTTTCTCCAACTAATATAAAATGTTATTATAAATGTTCAGTTACTTGTAAAAATGTTTATACCGACCAAAAATTATGACTACATTTATAAATTAATGTTTTAAAAATTATAAAAATTAATAAGCACTTATGTTTACTAATTAAAAAATATAATCTACTCTACAATTTTAATTCAGATGTGGTTTTTACCATTCATTAATATTAATATTCAAAAAACTGAAAAATAAGTTTGTCCTAAATAAATATACAAAAAAGATATAGCTTGTAACCGGTTACGTGTTTGCGTACCGTTACGAGTGGCCACACAGCCAAATTCATATGCCTCCTGTAAACCGGTTTACAATCTTCTGAACGTTGACGCCACCTCCCATTACAATTTGATTCATACCCCTGAACCGTTACGACTCTCCGGTAACCGGTTACGCCACCCTTGTGTTGCGTATCAAGTGGAGGGCACACACAACTTTTCATCAACAATTCACGCAAATCTCTTCAATTTTGCGAGTGATGAAAACGGAGTACGTCCCACAAATCCGTCCTCGATGATCCGTTCATTTCAGCTCAAAGGAACAAACATGCATTGATAAATCGTCGCTCTCAAATTCGCATGAACAGTACAATCTGTTCATGCGAACACAGGCTTAAGTAGAAGTTGGGAAAGTAAACAGTTATATATATTTTACATCCAACTAAAATATTGTGATTCACATCAATGTTAATATAACAATACATGTTTTAAAATGTTATTTATGATATATGATTTAATTTTTATTAAAATTAATAATATATTATTATGCTGTAAATAAGAAGGATCAACCATCACACCGATAATATATTATGAATTCAACCAAATGATCATTCATGAAACCAAATATTCTAAAGAAAATCAAAATCAATAATCGTAAAAATGATATATTTAGATTAATTTTAATAAAAAAATCTATAAACAAAAATTTAAATTGAGAAATAAATTAGGTATTAATTATAACATTTATTATTATTTATTTAAGTATAATTCTAACACAGTACCTATTACCTTTACCATCCTAACAATTTAAACATAAATATCTTACCATCCTAACAATTTAAACATAAATATCTAAAACACTTCTCGACAATCAAAACTTTAAATCTTTATATATCAAACAATAATGATACTTTCAAAAACATCTTAATATCTATGTGTTTTGATGTGATTGATCCATATTAATATTTATAATAATTATTATTAATTATACAATAATTTTAAATCAATTACAAAATAACACATAAATAATATTAAAATATTATAAAAAAAATATTGTAAAAATATCATTATGGATCAAACAATTTCCACTCCAAACAACTTTTATGAGTCTACTCCTTCGGTTAATCCTTAATTAATGTACCCCACACTTCCAAACAACTTTTATTAGTCTACTCCTTCAATTAATGTCCAGTACGTTATTCCCAAATCAGTTATTTAAATTAAAGCTCTGAAACAAATAACTGGTAAACAAAGAATTGGCATTTTGGACAGAAGAAATCCAATGTAACTTTTTTAAATAGATAAATAACTTTTTTATGAATTTGGAGATACTCCCATGTTTAACTTTATTTACACAAAAAGTTTGGTTAATCGCAAAAGTGAGAAAACAGAAAATTTTGCTTGACAAAAATAAATATCGAAACCAACGTTCATCAGAAAAAAAAACTTGTCATTTACACGAATAACGTTGTGTGAGCCTGGAAAGAAACACTGCCCTGAGTTTTGGGCTTTGAAGAAAGCACTTATTTCTAATTCTAAGGGTTTCGTTTGGCGTCTTCTGCATCGAACCAAGACATGCGTCACAAACAAGATAAACGCGTTTCGCATGCTTCTTAGGTTTGCTGGCACTGGAACCCATTCTTGGCCCCATCATCCCTATCTTATTTTTTCTTAAGCGAGTTGACTCACCTACAACACCGAGTCTTAACTCGTTCACTTCTCCCTCACACTCTCACTCTCCTTCTTCTTCAGCCTTCCCACACTATGATTTCGAATCGCTACGAAACTTCATAACAGGATCCTCCAAAATGATGAGTCACGATTTCAATGACGAACAGCATCAGATTATGCACGCCTCTCAAGACGACGAAGTAATGGAGTCGCTGATCCTCGACGACGACGGCGACGACTACGTCCACCGCCAGAGCCACCGCCCTACGCCTCCGCATAGCCCGAATTCCCCTTTCAACTCGTTCCTCGACCCTCCCTCCTACGCCGATGCGATCTTCACCTCCTTCGATTCCAACGGCCACGACCAAGCCATTGACAAAACCCCCGCCCGATCTGGTTGCGAAGATTACCTCCACATCGTTGTCACCGATCCTCAGAAGGAGCAGGACCTTGCGACCTCCCTTGTCCCCGGTTCTGCCACCTTCTACACCTATCTCATCACCACACGCACCAACTTCCCCGAATTCGGCGGCGAAGGCACCGAATTCGCCGTCCGGAGGAGGTTCCGCGACGTGGTGACGCTCGCCGACCGGCTGTCTGAGACTTACCGTGGGTTCTTCATCCCGGTGAGGCCGGACAAGAGCACTGTGGAGAGCCAGGTGATGCAGAAGCAGGAGTTCGTGGAGCAGCGGCGCGGGCGCTGGGAAGTACCATCCGAAACTGGGCGGGCGGCACCCGGTGATCGGGCGAAGCGAGGAGCTGAGAGCGTTTCTCGAGGCAAAGGGGCGGCTTCCACTGGCGAGGACCACCGATGTCGCATCGCGGATGCTCGACGGCGCCGTGAGGCTACCGAGGCAGCTGTTTGGGGGAGAGGCGGAGGTAACTGAGGTGGCTCAACCGGCTAAGGGCGGGAGGGACTTACTCAGGATTTTCAAGGAGTTGAAGCAGTCTGTTACCATTGATTGGGTTGGGAGCAAGCCCTTGGTTGTGGAGGAGGATAAGGAGTTTATCGAGAGGAAGGATAAGTTGGTGGACTTTGAGCACCATCTTAGCAATGTTTCTCAGCAGGTTTTGTGTTTCTTTGGTTTTTGGTTTTAATGGTTGTTTGTTCACATTGTGGTGCATTTGGATAATGAGTTTAACTGAGTGCTTTATTAGTAGGTATTGGTTCATTATGAGCTTTCTTGGTTGTTTATATGGAGTATTTCGGCACTTCCGCATAACTAGGTGCTTATTCCATAAGTTCATTATCATAGGATTAACTACCTGCATTTGGGTGATGAGCTTAACTAGCTTATTAAGTTCATTTTAAGTTTTTGGCTTTTATGTTTATTAGTTGACTATGGTGCATTCTGGGTAATCAGCTTTACTAATTGCTTCTTTAATAAGTACATTATATATAAGGTTAGCCAACTGGATTTGGGTAGTCAGCATAACTAAGTACTTCTTAAGTTACTTATAAGCTTTTGGCTACCATGTTTGTTAGTTAGTTTTTCATGTTGTATCTGGGCATTGAGCTTGACTAAGTGGTTGTTCAATAATTTCATTCAATAAGCTTACATTGATAAGCTTTAGTGAGTATTGAAATCGTTGAAGGAAGTTAAATGGTTTATAATATGGTTTAAGTTGCTTTTAAGGTTATTAGCATGACCATATAGGCAAATATCTTCTTAAGCACTTAACGTTGGATATGTTTAACACTGTGTCCATAAACGCACTTCCAATACACTTGCAATGCAGTGATTTTGGATTAGCTTACTCTGGGAAATAAGAGCTCTCTTAATTAACTTCTTGAAATAGCTTTAAAATATTTATTGTCCTTTGGTCGAATTGAAAACATTCCTCTTAAGTGTCTCTGTTATTATTGGATTTAGGTTTGTTTAAAATATGCTCCTTTATCAAATTGAATTACCATGTCCATTTTTGTTTTGTGGAACTGAATAAAAATTGTTGTTTTTTCTTCATTTGATCTCAAATCGGAGCTTCTTGATTTA
>NW_025903076.1:52795-68410 GCF_018835915.1 Vigna umbellata
AACCTCCTTTCTCTTCCTCCCACTGGAAAAAGTGTCACTACGCCGGCGTCGCAACCCATTCTTCATGCACCGCTCCAACCTCTTCCCTTCATCCACGCACAATTAGAAAAATCGAAGAGAGAGAGAAACGTTACCGTTTTCGCTCCAAATGGGAGACAACTTTTCAACGTAATTTGCTGCTTGCCACTCTCACTCACATCTCTTTCCTTCACTCTCTCACTCTCACTTGGCGCCAGAGCTCCATTTTCCGGCCCCCTCCTTGCCGGCGACGTACTTCCGCCACTAGATTCACCCACCATGGCTTAACAAACAAATTTCAAATCTTTCGAAAAAGTTAACTCGTTTTCATTCTCATTTTGATTATTCACACACTCTCTGAGAAACATGTATTGGGTGTTTAGTCAGCTTATTCCTTAGACAACTGTATGCATAATAGTAGCGCAACTGTCCTAGTGTTTTGTTTCTCTGTATATAAACAAGCACATGTACACTTACGAGAGACAGTGTTTTTCAGTGCATTCAGTTTTACAATATTTTCTCTCTATTACAATGCTGCTTTCCCATGGAAGCTGGGGAAGATTGCTGCATCAAGGTCGTGGTCCATGCTCGGCCTCTCATCGTTGATGTGAAGCTTCAAGGATGCAAAGATTGCGTTATAGAGTTTGGAATTGGAATTACTTTTGAAAGTGATCTGACAAACTTACAAAGAAGAAGGCTTTTATCCATTAACTGTTAAGATCATTCGGTCTTAACTATTAATGGCCGAACGGTGCCGAGCAGTATTCACAGTTAAGAAGTCTTCCTCCTCTTATAAACTCTTCATTCCCAAACATTACTCAAAGGTCGAGTGGTTCCGAATGTGAACAGAAGTTACATGCCACTACAATGGTCTCTTTTTGCATTTTACCTGCAAACAGGTTCTGGGAAAACGTACACCATGGGAACTGGATTTAAAGATGGTTGCCAAACAAGAATAATGTTAGGATATAGGATGATAGGATAGTTGGGGTTTAGGATAGAAGTCAAACGGTAACGGGGCCAACCGAACGGTATCAAGGGAGGGGCCGAGTGGTAGAGGGAACAAGGTGCACGACCGAACGATTAAGGCTGTAGAGGGTTTCTATTGTAAGGGTGCACGACCGAATGATTAAGGTTGTAGAGAGTTATGCTCCCAACCCATTCGTTGTAAAAGAGATTTCTTTCATTGTGAATAATAGAAAAAATCCCATTCTTCCATTACTGTTTCTATCTAATGAATGTGTGCTTAGTTAGGTTTCAATCCCAGGAACCTAACAAATAATACCTTAAGTTATGAACGTTTTGTTTAGAAAATTTGGGACCCTAAAGCACCCGTTGATTTTCAGTTACATGTGTCTTTTATTTTGAGAACCCCCAAATCGCGAAACTCCCTTTCACGCAGCCATGGAAACCTGCAAAAAACCAAAAAAATCATCCCTAATAATCATCCCTAATAATCATCCCTTTTGCGACGCCGGCGTAGTGACACTTTTTTCGGTGGGAGGAAGAGAAAGGAGGTGTGGTGGCAGAGGAAGGAGGGAGAAAAGAACTGATGGCGTCATTGCTAATGGAGGATGAGAAAAAGCGAAGGTGATGATGGTTGTAGAGAGAGGAAGAGTTTCAAATTGATTTTTGAAAACGAAAATTATGTTTTCTTAAAAGAGAAAGACCAAAAAGTACATTACTTTAAAAAAAGACTAAAACCAAAAAACTTAAAACATATTTAACCCAACTAAATGCCTTAACAAAAGTCATAGGATAAATCCTTTTCGATATGGGCTTACATTATTTTGCAGTAATTTACCCTTTAATAGGCCGACTCACTGCGTAGAAAAATAAGTCACAATTTGGTTAAAAAGACAAGCATATTATTATCCTTTCTCTTAATTTTTAAAAACTTACACACTTAAAATATTTCCAAAAATAAATACATATAAATATATATATAGCAAATACATATTCGAATTTATCCAAAAGTCAAACCTACAATGTTAAGTTATTAGATAAAGAGAAAACTAAACTATCAACAAAATTATAATCAATATACAAATATGCACCAGCTTTTATGATTTTAAATATATTAAATCAATATAAGAAACTCTATTTAATTGATTTTAAAGTTTTAGAGTTTCAAAAAATATCTCTAATTAATATATTATAACAACTATAAATAAATACTTTTTTGAATTACTTATTAATTATTATAGCACAAAACTTATTTTATGTATAAATAAGGATTTCATTTTTATAAATTACGATAAATAAATAATCATACAATTAAGCTGTTCCTATTTAAAATATATTAAAATAACATCGTTAAAATTAATTTTTGAAACTTATTTCTTCCATCATGATTTTATTTTCAAAATATTAAAAAAATTAATTTAAATAGTAAGTAAAAAATAAAATAAAAGTGAAAACTGATAAATGTTATGTAAGTTTCGTTATTATTAAAACTATTTTTACGTAATTTACTGTCTTTCATTCACTATAATTTATTTTCATTTCTGTTTCTCTTAATTATTTTTATAAATTTGAATAAAATACATACATGCATTGTTTTTAATGTGCACTGTTGTTGAAAATTCAAATGTAAATTTAGGTATCATTAATTGAAAATAAAAAAAATTGAATACCATAACGTAAAAAAGTTTAAGTCTTATATTATTAACATTATTCGAGGGAATTTAATGTTTGCGAGACATTTTTTACACTATTAATATGAAGATTATGATTTTCAAATTACATCAATTTATAACAGTGGAAAAAATATTATTCACCTTTTTAACCCATTATTGATATTGTTGTAAGGATTTCTTATTAAACTTCATAAACTTATCCAAACTAATTACATTTTTGGGGGTTGACATTTAACAATCAGGTAACAAAGATTCAAAATCACGCACTTCAAAAATAAGAGGATAAAAAATGACATCTTAGGCTTTGTTCGTACAGAGTGATTTGGGGGAGATGATTTGAATGGAATTGAGTGGATTTGAGGGTAATTTTTTTGTTGTTTTTTTGAGTGGATTTGTGAGTATTTGAGAGTGGATTTGGAAGTAAAGTTTGTGAGAATTAGTGTAGGATTTGATTGATGTGATAGATTTTAAAAATAAGTTTAATTGATAGAAATTAAAGATTACCAAAATGCCCCTAGTTATAAAAATAATATAAAATGTTATTTATAAATGTTATATTTAATTGTAAAAATGTTTATAAAGAAAAAAAAATTATGAATAATTTATAAAATTAATGTTTAAAAATTATAAAAATTAAATAATCAAATTATTTTTAATAAATTAAAAAATATAATATATCTAATTTTATTAAGATGTGGATTTTTTAAAATTATAATATTAAAATAATTATAAAAAAACTGAAAAATAAGTTTGCATAATAAATATAAAAAAAATATATAGCTTGTAACCGGTTACGTGTTTGCGTAACCGGTTACGCGTGTGCCACCAAAATTTCATATGCACCTGTAACCGGTTACATGCTTCTGTAACCGGTTACGCCACCCTCCCATTACATGTGCTTCATACCCCTGTAACCGGTTACGAATCTCCTGTAACCGGTTACGCCACCCTTGTGTTGCGTATCAAGTGGAGGGCACACACAACTTTTCATCAACAATTCACGCAAATCTCTTCAATTTTGCGAGTGATGAAAACGGAGTACGTCCCACAAATCCGTCCTCGATGATCCGTTCATTTCAGCTCAAAGGAACAAACATGCATTGATAAATCGTCGCTCTCAAATTCGCATGAACAGTACAATCTGTTCATGCGAACACAGGCTTAAGTAGAAGTTGGGAAAGTAAACAGTTATATATATTTTACATCCAACTAAAATATTGTGATTCACATCAATGTTAATATAACAATACATGTTTTAAAATGTTATTTATGATATATGATTTAATTTTTATTAAAATTAATAATATATTATTATGCTGTAAATAAGAAGGATCAACCATCACACCGATAATATATTATGAATTCAACCAAATGATCATTCATGAAACCAAATATTCTAAAGAAAATCAAAATCAATAATCGTAAAAATGATATATTTAGATTAATTTTAATAAAAAAATCTATAAACAAAAATTTAAATTGAGAAATAAATTAGGTATTAATTATAACATTTATTATTATTTATTTAAGTATAATTCTAACACAGTACCTATTACCTTTACCATCCTAACAATTTAAACATAAATATCTTACCATCCTAACAATTTAAACATAAATATCTAAAACACTTCTCGACAATCAAAACTTTAAATCTTTATATATCAAACAATAATGATACTTTCAAAAACATCTTAATATCTATGTGTTTTGATATGATTGATCCATATTAATATTTATAATAATTATTATTAATTATACAATAATTTTAAATCAATTACAAAATAACACATAAATAATATTAAAATATTATAAAAAAAATATTGTAAAAATATCATTATGGATCAAACAATTTCCACTCCAAACAACTTTTATGAGTCTACTCCTTCGGTTAATCCTTAATTAATGTACCCCACACTTCCAAACAACTTTTATTAGTCTACTCCTTCAATTAATGTCCAGTACGTTATTCCCAAATCAGTTATTTAAATTAAAGCTCTGAAACAAATAACTGGTAAACAAAGAATTGGCATTTTGGACAGAAGAAATCCAATGTAACTTTTTTAAATAGATAAATAACTTTTTTATGAATTTGGAGATACTCCCATGTTTAACTTTATTTACACAAAAAGTTTGGTTAATCGCAAAAGTGAGAAAACAGAAAATTTTGCTTGACAAAAATAAATATCGAAACCAACGTTCATCAGAAAAAAAAACTTGTCATTTACACGAATAACGTTGTGTGAGCCTGGAAAGAAACACTGCCCTGAGTTTTGGGCTTTGAAGAAAGCACTTATTTCTAATTCTAAGGGTTTCGTTTGGCGTCTTCTGCATCGAACCAAGACATGCGTCACAAACAAGATAAACGCGTTTCGCATGCTTCTTAGGTTTGCTGGCACTGGAACCCATTCTTGGCCCCATCATCCCTATCTTATTTTTTCTTAAGCGAGTTGACTCACCTACAACACCGAGTCTTAACTCGTTCACTTCTCCCTCACACTCTCACTCTCCTTCTTCTTCAGCCTTCCCACACTATGATTTCGAATCGCTACGAAACTTCATAACAGGATCCTCCAAAATGATGAGTCACGATTTCAATGACGAACAGCATCAGATTATGCACGCCTCTCAAGACGACGAAGTAATGGAGTCGCTGATCCTCGACGACGACGGCGACGACTACGTCCACCGCCAGAGCCACCGCCCTACGCCTCCGCATAGCCCGAATTCCCCTTTCAACTCGTTCCTCGACCCTCCCTCCTACGCCGATGCGATCTTCACCTCCTTCGATTCCAACGGCCACGACCAAGCCATTGACAAAACCCCCGCCCGATCTGGTTGCGAAGATTACCTCCACATCGTTGTCACCGATCCTCAGAAGGAGCAGGACCTTGCGACCTCCCTTGTCCCCGGTTCTGCCACCTTCTACACCTATCTCATCACCACACGCACCAACTTCCCCGAATTCGGCGGCGAAGGCACCGAATTCGCCGTCCGGAGGAGGTTCCGCGACGTGGTGACGCTCGCCGACCGGCTGTCTGAGACTTACCGTGGGTTCTTCATCCCGGTGAGGCCGGACAAGAGCACTGTGGAGAGCCAGGTGATGCAGAAGCAGGAGTTCGTGGAGCAGCGGCGCGAGGCGCTGGAGAAGTACCTCAGGAAACTGGCGGCGCACCCGGTGATCGGGCGAAGCGAGGAGCTGAGAGCGTTTCTCGAGGCAAAGGGGCGGCTTCCACTGGCGAGGACCACCGATGTCGCATCGCGGATGCTCGACGGCGCCGTGAGGCTACCGAGGCAGCTGTTTGGGGGAGAGGCGGAGGTAACTGAGGTGGCTCAACCGGCTAAGGGCGGGAGGGACTTACTCAGGATTTTCAAGGAGTTGAAGCAGTCTGTTACCATTGATTGGGTTGGGAGCAAGCCCTTGGTTGTGGAGGAGGATAAGGAGTTTATCGAGAGGAAGGATAAGTTGGTGGACTTTGAGCACCATCTTAGCAATGTTTCTCAGCAGGTTTTGTGTTTCTTTGGTTTTTGGTTTTAATGGTTGTTTGTTCACATTGTGGTGCATTTGGATAATGAGTTTAACTGAGTGCTTTATTAGTAGGTATTGGTTCATTATGAGCTTTCTTGGTTGTTTATATGGAGTATTTCGGCAATCAGCATAACTAGGTGCTTATTCCATAAGTTCATTATCATAGGATTAACTACCTGCATTTGGGTGATGAGCTTAACTAGCTTATTAAGTTCATTTTAAGTTTTTGGCTTTTATGTTTATTAGTTGACTATGGTGCATTATGGGTAATCAGCTTAACTAATTGCTTCTTCAATAAGTACATTATATATAAGGTTAGCCAACTGGATTTGGGTAGTCAGCATAACTAAGTACTTCTTAAGTTAATTATAAGCTTTTGGCTACCATGTTTGTTAGTTAGTTTTTCATGTTGTATCTGGGCATTGAACTTGACTAAGTGGTTGTTCAATAAGTTCATTCAATAAGCTTACAGTGATAAGCTTTAGTGAGTATTGAAATCATTGAAGGAAGTTAAAGGGTTTATAAGAAGGTTTAAGTTGCTTTTAAGGTTATTAGCATGACCATATAGGAAAATATCTTCTTAAGCACTTAACGTAGGATATGTTTAAACATGTTCCATAAAAGCACTTCCAAATACACTTGCAATGCATGTTTTGGATTAGCTTACTCTGGGGAAATAAGAGCTCTCTTAATTACTTCTTGAAATAGCTTTAAAATATTTATTGTCCTTTGGTCGAATTGAAAACATTCCTCTCAAGTGTCTCTGTGATTATTGGATTTAGATTTGTTTAAAATATGCTCCTTTATCAAATTGAATTACCATGTCCATTTTTGTTTTGTGGAACTGAATAAAAATTGTTGTTTTTTCTTCTTTGATCTCTGAGCTGGATTTTGTTTACCTGCATTGACACCTACAGGCTGAATCTCTAGTCAAGTTTCAGCAAGACATGGGTGAAACAGTGGGTGAACTAGGGCTGGCTTTTGTAAAGCTAACTAAATTTGAGACAGAAGACGCCATATTTGAGTCTCAGAGGGTACGAGCTGCTGACATGAAAAATGTGGCAACTGCGGCTGTTAAAGCAAGCAGGTTATATAGAGAGCTGAATACACAGACAATCAAACATTTGGCAAGTACAAATATTCTTGTGACTCATGATAGAAGCTCTTAGTTTTTTAAAAATCTATGGTGGAAAGCTGGAAACTAACTTGATTATAGATGCTTTAATCTCCTGACACACTTATCCCTAACTCTTTTCTGTTGTGACTATTATCTTCTTCATGTTGCAGGATAAATTACATGAATACCTTGGCACAATGCTAGCTGTCAACAATGCATTTTCTGACAGATCAAGTGCGTTGTTGACTGTTCAAACACTCTCATCAGAACTAGCTTCTTTACATTCGCGGGTGGAAAAGCTTGAAGTTGCTTCATCCAAAATATTCGGTGGAGACAAGTCTAGGTTGCGGAAAATTGAAGAGTTAAAAGAAGCCATCAGAGTTACTGAGAATGCTAAAATTTGTGCAGATAGAGAGTATGAACGAATCAAGGTAACGTTTTACAACCTTTTGCCAGGTTATCCTCTCCCTTCTTTGGCACGGGTAACTCTGACTTAGCTGTACTCTGGAAACTATGAGCTATTATCTTAACTCCCAGCATATTAACTCATTTTCACTCTCAGAACTGACTTTTCTCATATTTTCTTTGGCATACCACGACATTGCATGCCTCCTCCATATTTGTCATGTATTGAAGAATATTATCTTTATTTGTCTTGATCTCATGTTTGCAGTTATATTAAATGGTAATACATTGTGGGAAAATTGATGGGATACATTAAATTATCATAAATGATCCTAATGAAATCAGTATCACTCACTTTTTCATAATAAATTTGACCTGCTAGAAATAGATTTTCACTTGATTTTCTTGATACTTCAAATGCAAGTGAATTTGTAGCCAAGGGTCAGAATGAAATAAAATAGACTATACTAGTTACACGAACCATATTTTGATACACCTATAAATTGTTTCATTGAGGGCTTCCTCAATTTAAAATTTCAGTCAATAGCAGATTTGGTTACAAATTCAAATTTGATTTCTAGATCTATTGCCATTTTAGTATGGAAATCTAATGGTTTATTTTTAGATCTTACTTTGATCATTGAAGTAGTGAAGCAAAGAAAGGATAACCATTGTTATATTGTTTAGTGCATCGAGATCCAATATTGGAAGTTGACTATTCAAACTTATATTCTATACTATGGCTTCAAAGTTATCAATATGTTGCTCATTGCTTCAAAGTTAATCAATATTTTGCCTAGAGCTTCAAAGCCTCAACTAGAAATAGAGTGAAAAATCCAGTCATATAGCATGGAACATTAGTGTCAAATCTCTTTGGTGGTTCTCCTTGCAAGAACCCATCAAATGTTTCAATAATGTGGAACGAACACCTGAGTGGTTGAGTGGTTGGGTGGTTGAAGAGTCATGTATTTGAAGATTTCCTTGTATTGAAAGTCTTTCTGATAAGGGTTTTGGAAACACATATCTCGTTGTAAACAAATGGTCACCATTGATTAGGAATGAGCAATATAAGTAGCATATTAGAAAGTAGACTCACAAGTTTATTGTTTTAAGGTTTTGAGTTATAGGTGGTTTCTTGGTCTTTCTTATATGTAGTGCTCACAACTTATTGGTACTGACTCCTCAACGTTTCCTCTCATAAGAACTCAACATCTAAAATTGAAAGCCAGTTCAAACTAATACCGTGGTTTGCAAGTTTGACCTGCTCATCTGTTTTTTCCCTCTAGTTCTTTGTTCCTCTTCCTCTTGCTTCTGCTTTATTGGTTAAACAAACTGAAAACTAGATAAACAAATCACTGGCTTTTCAAATTTAACCGGCCCAGTTAATTAATCAAAAGTGAATCTATAAATTGGGTTTCATTGGGAGTACAATTGTATTGATTTATGAGTAAAGTTTGTATATATGAAAATTTGATTTAATAGTACAATTTGTTATAATGTTTAGCATCATCTGATATTTTGTTTTGGAGAAACTATTAGCAGAAGCATCCCATGAAAAATGAAGATTCAGCTGATTAATTTTGGCTCTATAGAACGGTAGATTCCAAATAGCGTGATTCACCTGAACTAAAATACTGTAGTTCATGTGTTATTCTCTCTTATGGTACTTTTTGTAATATTCTTCTTTTTTTTCTGCAATCTCCAAAAATATTTGGGTTGCTTCAATGGAACAAAGGGAAAATTTGAATCACATCAAATGAGAGGACTATGGAATCCAAGGGGAGGAAAATTTCACCTTCCAATTTTCATTTTTGTTGAGTTCCATATATCTGGGGTGGTCTTTTCATCTTTTGTAAAAATAGGTTTTAGTGTTTCATCTCTTAGCAATTTTTTCCATTATATCCGAGTTTCCTTTGGTCTCCAGATTAAGATGTGATTTCCTTACGTGTTCTTCATATTTAGTTCAAAATTGTATTTTTCTTAAGAAAAACAAAACATCAATTAAAGTGTTTATGAAATATCGTTGGGATGTCTCTATCATGGAATATTGTCTTATGAGTGTCGAATGTTTGCAGGAGAACAATAGGAGCGAACTTGAAAGAATTGACCAAGAGAGAAATAGCGACTTTCAGAGCATGCTGCGAGGGTTTGTTGTCAATCAAGTAAGGTTCATTGATGTTCTAAGTTCTGTTAGCTGTTACGTTTAGGCGGCGCTCATCTTTTTGTGGTTCAGAAAAGTTGCTAATCCACGTCATCCATTTTACAGGCAGGCTATGCGGAGAAGATGGCAGCTGTGTGGGAGAAGCTTGCGGAAGAAACAGCTCCTTACTCAAGAGACAGCAGCTAAAATGCGCTTGGTGTAAATTCTGATTTCACCTTTTCTATGCAGTAATTATAGATTTTGGTTTCATTAATTTAATTTTATGTAGTTTCATTACTTTAGACGAACTTTTAGTTTTAACCCTAGAGTTGTATATGCATATATCTTTTTTTTTACCGTCGACATTCGTGATATCAATGTTCTTAACTACTCAGAGCTGTACATTTCTTGTTTTAATTTTTAATTTTTGTGAACGCAGTTGAAGGTCTAACCCCCAATGGTTTCCTTTTTTACGTGGCACTTATATATTTTGGTTTCATTAGTTTAATACTATATTCGTTTGTGGTTTCACTTTACGAACTTAGTATACTGGAGAAGGGAATGACTGAGAGATGGCGATTGTTTTTTGTATTTGATTGGAGAGAGACGGGAAGAAAAGTTGACTTCCTCAAAATATACTTTTCCTTCTATTTTAATTTTACTTTTTTTTCTCATCCACTGGGCATTAAGTTTTTCCGAGAATTTATATATGCACGCAGTGCTTTATTTTAATGTTTAATTTTTGTTGTGGTGAATGTATTAACTGACTATCTAACCTTAAATGCGTTGGGTTAGAATCCACTGATTGGTGGTGTTATTAACTGTTAAATTAAAACTCAAATTTTCACAGGAAATTTGTGCTTTTGATTTTCACCGCTGCAATTATCTACATATGTGACGAAATAGAAGAATTTAACGCAAACCAGATATAGTTTATATTAAAATGAACCAATAAGTGTTAAAGAGAACACTTACAGATTTAAGCACACTACTATATATACAGACACTAGAATTCCTAGCAGGCAAAAAGAAATTGATGTTAAGAATGAAAGAATAATAAACTAGCTACTCTACTACGTTAGTCCTAATACTCATTCACTGGTGGAAGGGATGGCTCCATCGTCACCCGAACTGGCTGATATCTCCGGTCTAATCTCTTCAAGCTGCTGAAGGACTTGCTGGACTTCTGGTCGTGCTGATGGAGAAGGATCAACACAGTGCAAAGCAAGCTTCAACGTGTTCAGCATTTCGTCGCCATATGTTGAAGCATCTCTCATCAACTCTACATCGAAAACTTCATTTGTCCACTCCTCTTTGACAATGGAGGCAACCCACTGAGGTAAATCCACGCCATTCAAAGCCTCACCAGGTGGCTTCCCCGTTAGGAGTTCTAACAAGATGACACCAAGACTGTATACGTCAGTTTTTGTGTTGGCTTTCTTAAGCTTCGAGAGCTCAGGTGCTCGGTATCCCAATGCCCCAGCAGTGGCAATCACGTTAGAATTAGCAGCAGTTGTCATCAACCGAGAAAGGCCAAAATCAGCTATTTTAGCATTCGTATACTCATCCAGCAGCACATTGCTGGACGTAAGGTTTCCGTGAATAATATTTTCATTGGAATGAAGGTATAGCAAGCCACGAGCCATTCCCTGCGCTATTTTCATCCTTGTTGGCCAATCAATGGCTGTTTCGGGCCCACGAGCTGCACAAAGATGGAAAACTGTCAATACAATAGTGTGTTGACAAGAAATTAGACCGACTTTTAACTGTACCATGACAAGAAAAAATTATCACTGCAATCTTACCGTGTAGGAAAGAAGCAAGACTTCCCTTAGGCATGTAATCAAATACTAGAAGCTTTTCTCCTTTGGGTCCCAAGTAATAGGCTCTCAATGCCAGAAGATTTGGGTGTCGAATTCTTCCTATAATACTAACTTCAGATTCGAATTCTTTTTGACCTTTCGTAATCTTTTCCCTCAATCGTTTAACTGCAGCTTGACTTCCATCCTCTAATGTAGCCTTGTAAACAGTTCCATACGTACTCTTTCCCATTATCTCTGCTGTTGCACACAAGAGATCATCAGCTGTAAAAGCCAATGGTCCATCAAAGTGGACTAGTTTACCTCCGGCCTCACCACCACCAGCTTCAGCTTCACCTGCGACAGGAGGGACTCTTTTTTCTGTCGTGGCAGCAGATGCAGATGCTCTCCCTGTGGCCTGGCCACCCTCTGCATTCGATGCTGTTCTTTTTCTGATCAGGCAGAATAGCAGAATGCAGCAAAGTGTTACCAGGACAACAAGGAGCACTCCTGCTACTATGAGAATTATGTCTTTGGTGCCTAGTTTTTTGTGTCGATGGTTTTCTGATTTTTCTTTAGGTGAACCAAAAGGAGCTGGCGAGGGACATGGGGTTGAAGGGCTATATCCACATAGCTGAATATTTCCCACAAATGAGCTTGAATTAAATTTATGCCCAAGTAGGGCTGGAACCGGACCAGAGAGGTTGTTATGAGAAACGTTGAAGAAATTAAGACCACTCAGATCTTCAAAGGATGCTGGAATTTCTCCACTGAGATTATTCATTGACAAATCAAGCTGTGTAAGCTTTGACATGTTTCCAATACTCTGAGGAATATGGCCACTGAATTGGTTTCTGCTCAGAACCAGAACAGATAGATTGTGCAATCTGCCCAAGGCTTCTGGGATTTGATTACCTAGGTGGTTGTTCTCTACATTCAAGAGAGTGAGAGAGGACACATTAGAGAGAGTGGCGGGCAAGCTTCCGTTCAATGAATTACTAGAAAAATCTACCGTCTTAAGTCTATAAAGGCTTCCAATTTCATTTGGGATAGGTCCTCTAAGCTGGTTATGACTGAGAGAAATCTCTGTGAGTTCACTCAAGTTGCCCAAAGAAGCAGGAATGGTGCCACTAAAGAAGTTATAATCTAGGATCAGATTTTGGAGGCGAAAGACATGGTTCCTGAAGCTACCACCCCACGAGTTAGGAATAGAACCCGAGAGATTGTTGTGTTGAAGAGATATGTAAGTGAGAGAAGTTAAGCGAGTTAAGGTTGTTGGTATTGGGCCAGAGAAGGAATTAAAGCTCAAGTTAAGCCAATAAAGCTTAGTGGCATTCCCAAGGCTGATCGGGATTGTCCCGCTGAGCAGATTGTTACTGAGGTCTAAAGACTGAAGCAAAGGACATGAACCTAACGAAGGAGGGAGGGAGCCTGTGAACCTATTGTTGAAGAGTTGAACCCCTCTCAGATTGAGAAGAACTCCCAGTGATGAAGGGATCGAACCACCAATTTGGTTATCGTGGAGACTAAGCTTTCTTAGCCCCTGAAGTTGGCCAATCCTCTCGGTGATACGCCCCTTCAACCCCTTCCATGGAAGCTGGATCACAATAACCTGTCCCTGGGCACACTTGATACCAACCCAACCTCCAGAACAAGCTCCATAGCCACTGTCATTCCAGCTTCNGATCTATTGCCATTTTAGTATGGAAATCTAATGGTTTATTTTTAGATCTTACTTTGATCATTGAAGTAGTGAAGCAAAGAAAGGATAACCATTGTTATATTGTTTAGTGCATCGAGATCCAAAATTGGAAGTAGACTATTCAAACTTATATTCTATACTATGGCTTCAAAGTTATCAATATGTTGCTCATTGCTTCAAAGTTAATCAATATTTTGCCTAGAGCTTCAAAGCCTCAACTAGAAATAGAGTGAAAAATCCAGTCATATAGCATGGAACATTAGTGTCAAATCTCTTTGGTGGTTCTCCTTGCAAGAACCCATCAAATGTTTCAATAATGTGGAACGAACACCTGAGTGGTTGAGTGGTTGGGTGGTTGAAGAGTCATGTATTTGAAGATTTCCTTGTATTGAAAGTCTTTCTGATAAGGGTTTTGGAAACACATATCTCGTTGTAAACAAATGGTCACCATTGATTAGGAATGAGCAATATAAGTAGCATATTAGAAAGTAGACTCACAAGTTTATTGTTTTAAGGTTTTGAGTTATAGGTGGTTTCTTGGTCTTTCTTATATGTAGTGCTCACAACTTATTGGTACTGACTCCTCAACGTTTCCTCTCATAAGAACTCAACATCTAAAATTGAAAGCCAGTTCAAACTAATACCGTGGTTTGCAAGTTTGACCTGCTCATCTGTTTTTTCCCTCTAGTTCTTTGTTCCTCTTCCTCTTGCTTCTGCTTTATTGGTTAAACAAACTGAAAACTAGATAAACAAATCACTGGCTTTTCAAATTTAACCGGCCCAGTTAATTAATCAAAAGTGAATCTATAAATTGGGTTTCATTGGGAGTACAATTGTATTGATTTATGAGTAAAGTTTGTATATATGAAAATTTGATTTAATAGTACAATTTGTTATAATGTTTAGCATCATCTGATATTTTGTTTTGGAGAAACTATTAGCAGAAGCATCCCATGAAAAATGAAGATTCAGCTGATTAATTTTGGCTCTATAGAACGGTAGATTCCAAATAGCGTGATTCACCTGAACTAAAATACTGTAGTTCATGTGTTATTCTCTCTTATGGTACTTTTTGTAATATTCTTCTTTTTTTTCTGCAATCTCCAAAAATATTTGGGTTGCTTCAATGGAACAAAGGGAAAATTTGAATCACATCAAATGAGAGGACTATGGAATCCAAGGGGAGGAAAATTTCACCTTCCAATTTTCATTTTTGTTGAGTTCCATATATCTGGGGTGGTCTTTTCATCTTTTGTAAAAATAGGTTTTAGTGTTTCATCTCTTAGCAATTTTTTCCATTATATCCGAGTTTCCTTTGGTCTCCAGATTAAGATGTGATTTCCTTACGTGTTCTTCATATTTAGTTCAAAATTGTATTTTTCTTAAGAAAAACAAAACATCAATTAAAGTGTTTATGAAATATCGTTGGGATGTCTCTATCATGGAATATTGTCTTATGAGTGTCGAATGTTTGCAGGAGAACAATAGGAGCGAACTTGAAAGAATTGACCAAGAGAGAAATAGCGACTTTCAGAGCAT
Organism: Vigna umbellata; assembly: GCF_018835915.1. Next base: position 67,681 of record NW_025903076.1, read on the forward strand.
GCTGCGAGGGTTTGTTGTCAATCAAGTAAGGTTCATTGATGTTCTAAGTTCTGTTAGCTGTTACGTTTAGGCGGCGCTCATCTTTTTGTGGTTCAGAAAAGTTGCTAATCCACGTCATCCATTTTACAGGCAGGCTATGCGGAGAAGATGGCAGCTGTGTGGGAGAAGCTTGCGGAAGAAACAGCTCCTTACTCAAGAGACAGCAGCTAAAATGCGCTTGGTGTAAATTCTGATTTCACCTTTTCTATGCAGTAATTATAGATTTTGGTTTCATTAATTTAATTTTATGTAGTTTCATTACTTTAGACGAACTTTTAGTTTTAACCCTAGAGTTGTATATGCATATATCTTTTTTTTTACCGTCGACATTCGTGATATCAATGTTCTTAACTACTCAGAGCTGTACATTTCTTGTTTTAATTTTTAATTTTTGTGAACGCAGTTGAAGGTCTAACCCCCAATGGTTTCCTTTTTTACGTGGCACTTATATATTTTGGTTTCATTAGTTTAATACTATATTCGTTTGTGGTTTCACTTTACGAACTTAGTATACTGGAGAAGGGAATGACTGAGAGATGGCGATTGTTTTTTGTATTTGATTGGAGAGAGACGGGAAGAAAAGTTGACTTCCTCAAAATATACTTTTCCTTCTATTTTAATTTTACTTTTTTTTCTCATCCACTGGGCATTAAGTTTTTCCGAGAATTTATATATGCACGCAGTGCTTTAT
>NW_025903077.1:0-24014 GCF_018835915.1 Vigna umbellata
TCCGCCCATATGATATGGGCGTCCGCCTCGTCCGCATGGAGATCCGCCCAATTAGCTTGGGCGTCCGCCCACATGGATCCTTCCGTACGGCGTTCGGCCCTTGCAGATACACAAGCCCCCCAAGTCCTAGTGCACGTAGTGAACGTAGGACTTTAGGTCACCTAACGGACAAGATTTCATGCCGTGGCTGTTGTGCCGGGCTGCTCTGTGATGGTAAGATTCCTTGTGAGTTCTTCAAAGTTTTTCTTATAAAGAGGCTCGGCCCGGTTGGTAGGTGTTCCTCCCTGCTACATGAGGGTTAGGAGAGTTTATACCGGGTCTAGGTTCAATCTTGGGCCGGCTCTTCAACGCATGAGCCTCCGGCGTGCCTTTTACGATTGCGTGCAGGCATTGTCGTAAGTACGGCGCCTGGCACTTCGGCGCCCCTCGTACGGCGCCCGGCATTTCGGGCGTTTCGGCGCCCCTCGTACGGCGCTCGGCATTTCGGGCGTCTCGATATTTCGGGCGTCCTTCGTACGGCGCCTGGCACTTCGGCGCCCCTCGTACGGCGCCCGACACTCTCTGGTACACTTTTGAATTTTTGTATGAAAATGACGAAACCTATAATCTTGTTACTTGACGTATTCAAAGGTACCTTGCGGGAAGGTCTACTTGTTGTCTCTCCTGAGTATTGAAATCTTTCTTGTATCAACCTATTGCCAACTCCATCACCAATCATATTTAAGAACATTGTTACCATTCCTTGACCCCTATTCGTTTAGGTGCTTTTAAGCCATGCTTTACTAATTCAACACAAAGTTTGATTAAATACATGTTTTTGCATTTGAAACATCTCATATCAACGAATGACACATATTTACAAAAGTTCTTGTACCCAAGAATGACTCATTTATTATTATTTCTACATGACTTTTTACATAAATATTTGATTGCATACTTACTAATTAATGCCTGACTTCTTTATCTTCATTCATATTCTATCAGAGATGGTATTGAAGAGAGAAAACTGGAGTAGAAGAAGCACCCATAGCGACAGCGAGGTGGAAGAACGTGGAAGCAGAGGAAGATCAAAAAAGGTAAGTAAGAATTGTAAAACTCATATATTTTATGTGTTGATAGTTTGAGTTATTACAAGAGAGAAAAGGGAAACCCTAGTTTATACAGGGTTCCTACAAAACAGAGAGAAAGAGGAAAAATAATAGTGATATGCTACAAATCCTAAGAAAAGTCCTTTCGAAGGGCTGAACTTGATGTACCTAAGGATATGCTACAAATCCTGATAGTGATAATTAATAGGTGCTTGAATAAATTGATTTAACAAATTGATAGTAAAACACAAGTCAGGTCTAGTATTGATAAGGTAAAGTAACTTCCCTTTCAATCTGCAATAGGAATTGGGATTATCCATGTAGTTTTCTGTTTTGTACAAAGAATTTGTTGTTTAGAAAGGGGGTAGAACATGACTTGCTTCTGAGCATTCTGGTTTCTTTAAGAATATCCAGAGCATATTTCCTTTGACAAAGATGGATACCCTTCTTAAACCTAACCACTTCAAATCCTAAGAAGTATTTGAGCTCTCCTAGATTTTTTATTCGGAATTGATGGTGTAGGAGAGCCTTTATGTGATTGATTTTTGTCATAGAATTTCCTACCAAAATAATGTCATCTACATACACAAGTAGGGTTGTGAAATCTGTTGATGTTTTCTTAATAAAGAGAGAAATGTCATATTTAGATTGAGTGTAATTAGTAGATATAAGGAAAGTATATAATTTGTCAAACCATTGTCTACTGATCTGTTTTAGACCATATATAGACTTAGTTAGTTTGCAAACCTGTCCCTTATCATGAACATTTAGACCAGGTGGTGGTTCCATGTAGACTTCTTCATTTAGGTCTCCATGTAGAAAGACATTATCTACATCAAGTTGGTGTAGAAACTAATTCTTTGAGGTACCAAGGGTAAGCAGTAATATGACAGTGGTGGGCTTGACAACAAGAGAAAAAGTGTCTAGAAAGTATTCCTTCTTGTTGGGTATAACCTTTTGTCACTAAGTGGACCTTATACCTTTTTATAGTGTCATATGCTTTGTATTTGATTTTGTACACCCATTTACAACCAATGGGAGTTTTTTCAAGAAGGAGTTGAGTTAAATACCATATATCATTCTTCTCTAAGGCTTTGATCTCATTCTGCATAGCATCTGCCCACTCAGAATTCATTTTGGCTTCATCATAGGAATTGGGTTCACTGTTGACAATTACAGCCATGGTGTATTTTAAGTGTTTCTTAGATAAAGAGTCATAAGACAAAATGTCAGAGATAAGATAGGGAGTTTTCAAACCCTTTTTTACACATAGGGATTTAGATAAAGATTGGTTAACTTGATGTATGTAGTCATTCAAATATCTAGGGTCCTTCTAACTCTATTGGATTTTCTTTGACTGTGAACTCCTTCACTTTCAGTAGAACCAGTGCTTTTAGTACTGACATTTTCAGTGAGGTTTTGGTCATCATTGTTACTCTCAACCAGGTTTTACTCATTAACAGAGTTATAGCTGCATAACAGATCAATAAGAAAAAGTATTTTATCCTCTTCATTACCATGAGTTTCTTTATTGTTTTGTTGGCTTTTGTATGGGAAAATATTTTCATAATAGATAACATTCCTACTTATAAAGATCTCCCTAGTGTTGATCTCAAGCATAATCTAACCTTTCACACCATTTTTATAACTAAGAAAAACGCCTTTTCTAGCCCTAGGATCTAGGTTATTTCTGTTATTTTCTAAAGTGGAAGTAAAGCGTAAGCAACCAAAGATTTTTAAATTGAGATAAGTTGGAGGAGAATCATACAACAGATCATAGGGATTTCTCCCATTAAGGACAGGGAAAGGAAGCCTATTTATCAAATATATGGCATGAGAGACAACATAGGACCAATAGGCATTAGGAATATTAGATTGAAAAAGTAAGCTACGAGTTATGTTCAATATGTGTTGGTGTTTACGCTCAACAATAAAGTTTTGTTGGGGAGTTTCAACACAACTTCTTTGGTGCTCAATACCATGAGAATCATATAAAGTAGTATAGTTAAACTCAGGTCCATTGTCAGTTCTAATGATTTTAATGGTTTTATCAAATTGGGTTTTAATTTTTACAATAAAATTATACAGTTAATCTCTAGCACGACCTTTATTATGAATTAGAAAAGCCTAAGTATGTCTATTATAATCATCAACTATAATGAGAAATTATTTATGACCATGAATAGAAAAGATGGAGATAGGGCCCCATATATCACAATGTATCATTTCAAAGCAGTTAGTAGATAAATAATTACTTTTAGGAAAGGAAAATATATCTTGTTTGGCATAATGAAAATCACAAGCATTATACATAAAGAAAATTTTTGCATATCTATTCTATAATTTTGTGTCCAGGGTGACCTAGCCTATAATGCCACAAATTTAATTTATACGTTCATAAGAGAAAACAAATTTAGGTATAAAATCTTGGTCAAAAATAGGAAACAATTATAAGTAATAGAGACCCTTGTAGACCTTAGCACATCCAATCATCTTCAATGTAGAGTTGTCCTGTATTTGACACATCTTAAGAAGAAAAAGTTAGGGTGTAGTTTATGTCCCTAGTTAAACTTTGGCAAAATATTAGGTTGAAAGAAAAATTAGGAATGTATAAAACATTAAAGATAAAAATCTTTCAAAATTAAATGCTTATTTCTTGTTGGGAAGTGACAATGGAATTATTTGGAAGTTTAACAAATATAGGTTTTATCTTATGGAAGGTGGCAAAGTGTTTTTTCTCATGGGTCACATGACCACTAGCCCTTGTGTCTATAATCCAAGAAAGCATACCTTGTTTGTCCTCTATTGTGTCCCTCTGTATTTGACTAATGCTATGGGAATAGTTATCAACTTTTTCTATCATTTGTAATAATTTTTCCATTTGTTCTGGAGTGAAAGAGTTGAAGACAATGTTAATGTTTGTCTATTGGGTGAGATGTGTCTCTATAGGGGCAGAGCAAACATTGTAGAGCTCGATTCACTCTGTCCCCCTCTTTCTTGAATGTTGTTGTCACTCTTCTTGTACCATGGTGGGTAACCATGTTTAGAGTAACATTCATCCATAATGTGGTTCGTCTTGTGACAGTAGGAGAATTGTTTCTCATAGTTAGGATTTATTCCTCTCCCTTTTCCTTGACCGCAAGATCTAGAACCACGTCCATGAGACCTCTAGGTCTATTTTGATTTCTAGTGGTTCTGTTTGTCAATAGTCTTGGCTAGAATTTTGGTTTCAATGTTCTGATTCCTGAGGCCAAAATCTTGCCTTTCTCGTTGCATGATAAGGGGGAAGACACGATTGATGTTGGGAAGATGCTCCATCAATAAGATTTGTGTTCTTACAGTGTTATTAGTGTCATTTAGGCCCTTTAAGAAACAAACAACATGTTTCACCTTTCTGTATTTGAGAGAAATTTTAGACAAATCACAATTGCAAGGGACATCATAGGTACAACCTGGTATGGGTCTAAGAGACTCCCACTAGTACAAAATCGCATACAACATCGAATATTTTGGGCTTTTAACGGCGAATTCGCGAACGACATCATATCAGGAGACGTTAAATTGACGTCAAATTTTAAAAATTCAACGTTAAATTAACGTAAAATTTTGTCAATATACGACGTTAATTTAACGTTGAATTTTGTCAATATACGACGGTAATAATTTTTTTTTGTTTTTTTTAATTAATTGTGATTCTTTTTTACAACTCTACTATACCTAAAAAGCAGAAAAAGAACAAATTTCATTTTTTGATAATTTATAAAGCAAGAACTATGAACGTGTAGTGTACAATCAACAAAAAACAACAATAACCACCAACAAATAAGTTCGATCAAACAACAAGAACAAATATGTTCAACTAAACAACAACAAACAAGTTCAACAAAATAAACAACAAACAAGTTCAACAAACAAGTTCAACAAATAAGTTCTTCAAAATGAAAACTAACCTTCAAAAGGTGTTCGTCGGAATAATGTGTCCTCACCAGTGACAGAGGAAGTAAAACGCGCCTATGAAGGACAAGAGCACGAAAATAATACATAAAGTAGTTAATTAACATGCATTTGTATCAAATGAAAGAAAGATTACATGTGATGGTCGTCAAACTTCATTCGAGAAAAGTTTGAGAAGAGAAGATGGTTTCACGCGCTAAGATAAAGTGAATGAATTTTCAATCTCCCGCTCAAATTTTTATTGAATTCACTAACCTTTTGACGTCTAACGCTGGGGCATTCGACGTTTTATATCCTTTTACGTCGAATTACAATTCTAAGCGGTGTTTAATAATTGCATTTATTTACAAAAATGTCACCGGTCATTTTTAACGTTGAGTATTCAGTGGTTGGACGTTAAACGCGTGACGTTAACACCTGTTTTTGTACTAGTGTCCAATTTTTCTCATAGGATCTTTAAATTAGTAAAGAACTGACTTACACTTCTTTCTCCCTGTTTGACGAAGTGAATGTCCTGAAGTAAGTCATAAATCTTGAAGTAATCACCTTTGGAGAACATTTCTTTCAGTTCATCCCATAGTTCTTTAGCATTTTCCACATATATGACACTTTCTACAATTTGTGAGGAAAGAGTCTTGATAATCCAAGATAGGACCATCATGTTACATCTTTCCCAAGCATCGAATAAGGGGTCATTTCTTTGGGGTTTCTTGATTCCCCGTCTATGAATTTGATCTTGTTCTTGGAGAGAAGGACTCTTCTCATGTTTATACTCCAAGAGGCATAATTGGCTTCATTTAGAACTTGAGATATGAAAGTGAGGCCTGGATTATCCCCAGGATGTAGGTAGAAGGGGTGAGAGGGTTGATGGATTGGTCCATGTGCTTCATAATACCAAGAATGGATAAAAGATTGGTTGGACACTAGGATTCAAAAATCTTTAGCACAACAGATGTAGAGTAGGCAATAAACCTACTCTAATACCATATCAGAGATGGTATCAAAGAGAGAAAGGTGGAGTAGTAGAAGTACCCATGGCGGCAGCGAGGTGGAGGAACATGGAAGCAGAGGAAGATCGAAAAAGGTAAGTAAAAACTGGAGAACTCATATATTATGTGTGTTGATAGATCGATCTGTTACAAGAGAGAAAATGGAAACCCTAGTTTATACAGAGTTCCTGCAAAATAGAAAGAAAGAGAAAAAATAAGTAAAATTCCCAAATCCTATATCCTCTTGTAAAATATGAAATTAAAGTAGAATCTTCATTATGTTCTTCCACATATTCTTCATTTCAATCCTCCATGCTTTAAACCTATTAGCATAAGAAAGTTCAAGTAAGAAAAGTTATAAGAAATCTATAAACTTCTAACTTCATATCAAAAGACTTACCATTTGCCTTTTAGCCCACCACTCATTTGATGCATGTACTGTGTTCCTTACGTTATCCCATCCTAAACTTGTCTCTTTGCCAAACAACTTGTACCTGGCCATTCCTTCTTAAGATTATCCCATTTTTTTCTAAATTGACTTTTACCATATTTTCTTCCACTTTTCTTGTTGAATTCAGATTCAACAACTTTCCACTCTTTTTTTGTAAGGTTAGTACCATTTATTTATCTTTTATAAACTTGATCCAAGCACAATTCAGTAAACATCTGTGTAGCTTTCACATCCCATGCTGCTTTTGCCTTAATTCTCTTGTCCTTACTCATTAATCTATTAAAAAACATCACAATTCGTTTATAATAAATTATTAAAAAAACTCAACACAATGCATAAAAATGAATCAAAAAGGGATCGATAAAAAAAAAATCAAAAGTTCGAAAGAGACAATAACAATAATAATGAATAGTTTAATAACAGGCAATGTAACAAATATTAACAAGACAGAAATTGTAGTTGGAATAAACAACAAATGCATTAAGACATAAAAAATGTTTACAAATTCAAAATAATCAAGAAATCCAAAATTAGAGAGTCTACATGTAGATAAATCAAACGAATGAAAAAAAAATCAAAAAATAAAGAACTCGCATGAATTTGGAACAAGAAGAGGAAAAAGAGAATTTGTCTATCTCCAAGCAAAGAATATCAAACCCAATAAGAGGAGGTGAAATTGAGTATGTTGTATTTATTGTGGGTAGTTGAAATTTAAATCAGAAGAGAAGAAAATGGAAACTTTATTCAATAGAAAAGCATCATGGGTATTGCTTTGAATGCAACAGTCATTTGGGCATCTTTGGCATTCAACGAAACATAAAACAAATTTGTCAAACAAGTGGGTGTGACTTTCAATGACTCTTCACTAAGTTCCTATGAAATTTATATATAATAATTTAAAGATAATTAATTATATAATCTTTTCATTTAAAATTGATCATCATGTTCCAATGAATTACTATGAAAAATCTATTACAAAAAGACTTTCTACAAGCTTTCTTACTCTATAAGCTTTCTTATGGACTTCAATCTCTAAAAGTACCTTTATATACAATTCATGTAATTTTTCACATTAAGTGGATAACTTTCAAGTTGTCCTGATTTCAATGTTTTGTACAATGTTAGGAGATTTTTATTACGAGTTTATTGTGAGTTTTAGTTTGTAATAATTTACATATGTTTAAACAATGATTGATTAGAGATAATTTCAAACATAAATTTAAAATTGTATCTAGACTTCAACATAGACACTACTGGAAGGAGAAATAACCTCGGTGATCCACACTGAAAACAACATCCTAATAAAAATGATGATAATGACTAATGGAAGATGAAGATTAAGATGATTAACTAGGAAATTCTAAAACAAAACACATTTACTTATTATAGACCCAATAGGAATAAGTGTTCATCCAAGTACTAAACACTATTTATAAGATATGAGATTGCTTTTAGCATTTATTGTTTGATGTATTATTAATTTAAGTGTCAGAATAACTTTACAAACTTCTTGTAATATTCTTAAGACCGAAATACTCAGACAAGTTGACGCAAAAACATATCAAATTTGAGAACAACATATACAAGTAAAATACGAGTATATTTTGGTTTCATAAGAACATAAATTATTACTATAAAAATTACTAATTTTATAGTAGACAATATTAATAAAATGAAAAAAAAAGTACGTCTTGATTAAATCTCACATTGAAAGAACATCAAAGATGATCAACGCATCAAAACTTGAGTATGTGCTTCTGCTTTCACATTTAACACTGATATGCATCTTCATGTGCAGAGCACCCTTGGCGGAGGATGAACCACGATACCAAAACCTACGTGGCCCAGTTCACCGGGCCGGCCCAATTTTTAAACCCATCGCATCCATTGGATTTTCTTCAGTTCTTCTTCCTCCTCTGTAACGTTTTTTCTGACTGCATCAGACACCATAGCCACCGCACAGTGTGGTTGTGTATGGTTTGTAAATGAAAAAATCCCAATCCCTGTTCCTTCTTCTGCAACATCAGAATCGCAAACCCTTCTCTTCCACTGCTCCTTTCCCTCACGAAACTTCTCTCCCCTCTCAAATCTTCCTCATTCTCTCTCGCCCCCAATGGCGAAAAGACCCTTCCCTTGATTCCCTAATCCCTGCCCTAACCCCTTCCCTTCTCTCCTCTCTCTTCAATCTCAACCCCGACCCTCTCACCGCCCTAAATTTCTTCCGATGGATCCGCCACAAACACTCCTTCGTCCACACCCTCCGCACCTACGAGTCCCTCCTCCTTATCCTCGTTCGACACGGAACCCTTCGTGCCGCCGAGAATGTCCGCAACTCTATGATCAAGTGCTGCGCCTCCGCACACGACGCCAGGTTTGTGCTGAATCTCCTCCGCCGAATGAACACCGCCCCCGAGGGTCACCAACTCTCGTTTAAGCTCTCTCTCACTTCCTATAATAGACTCCTCATGTGCTTGTCTCGTTTTTCTATGTTTGATGAAATGATAAGTTTGTATAAGGAGATGTTGGATGGTAACGGGGATGACGGTGGTAATGGAAATGGTGATGTTTTCCCTAACCTGATCACGTTGAACACCATGTTGAATTCTTATTGCAAACTGGGGAACATGTCTGTGGCAAGACTGTTTTTGACTAGGTTGTTAAAATGTGGGTTTTCTCCCGATTCGTTTACGTATGCTTCCTTGATATTGGGTTATTGTAGAAACAATGCTGTAGAGAGAGCTTATAGAGTGTTTCGGATTATGCCGCAGTGGAGGAATGCAGTTCCATATACTAATCTTATACACGGGCTTTGTGAAGCTGGGCGGCTTGATGGTGCTCTTACCTTGTGGTCGCAGATGAGGGAGGATGGTTGTTTTCCCACTGTTCGGACTTATACTGTTCTCATCGGAGCATTGTGCGAGTCCGGGAAGGAGGTGGAGGCTTTGAGTCTTTTTGGCGAGATGGTGGAAAGAGGATGTGAGCCTAATGTTCATACTTACACTGTTTTGATTGATTATTTTTGCAAGCAGAGTCGGATGGAGGAGGCGGTGGGGATGTTAAACAAAATGGTGGAGAAAGGCATGGCTCCTAGTATTGTCTCGTACAATGCCTTGATTGGTGGTTATTGTAAACGGGGGATGATGGAGGATGCTATGGGGGTTTTGGGTCTGATGGAGTCAAAGAAAGTTTGTCCCAATGTGCAGACGTATAATGAGTTGATTTGTGGTTTTTGTGAGGGTAAAAGTATGGATAGGGCAATGGCTCTACTTAATAAAATGCTTGAGAATAAATTGTCACCAAATGTTATTACATATAACACATTAATACATGGGCTGTGTAAAACAGGAGTTGTAGATAGTGCATCTCGCTTGTTTCATTTGATGATTAAAGATGGCTTCAGTCCGGATGAGTGGACTTTTAGTGCTTTTATAGGATCTCTCTGTAGAATGGGCAGGGTTGACGAAGCTAATCAGACCTTGGAGTCCCTCAAGGAAAAAAATGTCAAAGTAAATGTTCATTTGTACACAGCTTTGCTTGAGGGATACTGCAAAAATGGGAAAGTTGAAGATGCCCTATTATTGTTCAAAAGGATGCTTGCAGAGGACTGTTTGCCTAACGCAGTCATGTTCAATGTATTGATAGATGGCTTACGCAAAGAGGGTAAAAGGCAAGATGCAATGTTGTTGGTGGAAGACATGAGAAAGTTTGGTGTGAAGCCCACTCTTCATACGTATACCATTCTTATTGAGGAAGAATTGAAGGAATTTGACTTTGGCCGAGCTAATGAAATTCTCAACCAAATCATTTCTTCTGGATATCAGCCTAATGTGGTCACGTATACTGCATTTATCAAGGCATATTGTAGCCAAGGAAGATTAGAGGAGGCTGAAGAGATGGTGGTCAAGATTAAAAATGAAGGCATATTGCTTGACCCCTTTATCTATAATTTATTAATTAATGCATATGGATGCATGGGACAACTTGATAGAGCATTTGGTGTTCTCAAACGCATGTTTGATACTGGCTCCGAGCCTTCTTATCAAACATACTTCATTCTAATGAAGCATCTAATCATTGAAAAACATAAGGAAGGTAGCAATCATGTGGGGCTTGATTTAAGTAATGTATCTTTTAACAATGCAGATATATGGAATAAAATTGATTTTAAAATCACTACCATGCTCTTTGAGAAAATGGCAGTATGTGGCTGTGTGCCCAATCTTAACACTTACAGCAAGCTTATTAGAGGATTTTGCAGAGTAGGACGTTTGGACATAGCCTTCAGTTTGTATCATGATATGAGGGGAAGTGAAATCTCTCCCTCTGAAAGTATTCATAATTCTCTTCTTAGCCGTTGTTGCAAGTTGGGAATGTTTGTGGAAGCAGTGACACTGTTAGATTCTATGATGGAATGTGGTCATTTAGCACATCTGGAATCATATAAGCTTCTTATTTGTGGGCTGTTTGAACAAATGGACAAAGAAAAGGCTGAAGCAGTTTTTCATAGTTTACTACGTTGTGGGTATAATTATGATGAAGTGGCTTGGAAAATTCTAATTGATGGCTTAGCTAGGAATGGATATGTTGATCAATGCACAAAATTGCTGAGCATTATGAAGAAGAATGGCTGCCATTTACATTCTGGGACATGCTCTATGTTAACGCAGGAACTGAAAAGAGTTGAAGAAAACGATTGTTAATTTTTCCCTGGAATGGAACGGTTACATTTCTTTTTATAAATATCACCTAATGTCTCTGGTACGGATACATAATTTAGTTTCACAGCAAGACATTTTGGTGCTTTATTTTTGTGTTGATAAACTATTGAATGCTGCGAGTGGATATTTGCTTGTCTGTTTATATAAATATCACCTAATGTCTATGGTACTGATACATAATTTCGTTTCACAGCAAGACACTTTGGTGCTTTATTTTTGTGTTGATAAACTATTGAATTCTGCGAGTGGATATTTGCTTGTCTGCTCTGGTGCTGCAAGTGGATAACTATTGGATGTTGGTAACCGTCTTATCCTTGTGAGTTATATTTCACTCATTACTTTTGAAATAGAGATTAGCTAAGTTATTCACTTCTTGATGTGAGCTATGCAGTATATTGCAGTGCTTTGTGACATACCTGACAAAGATGAGACCAAGCCTACACCAAAAGCAACTGCACCTGTACCCTTTTTTGAAGGTACTGATTGTTGCCCCTTCTATTTTTTCACAGGTTTTCTACTGTACTTCCTGAGCTTTAATTTCAGGATCAAGTTCCAGTAAAAAATCTGTTGGTAAGAGGCGTGGAAATGTAATCTGGAAAATTTAATTTATTCCAGTGAATTAGGCTGATCTACGTTTCTTAGAATTAGGTAGATTAATGTGATTTTTTATTTTTATAATTTATTCCCTTTTTTTCTCAATTCGGTGAGATGAAGATGTCTGTAAATAAGTACCATATGTAATATCTCTAAACACAAGTCAGAAATACAACTTAGATTTTTTTCCTTTCCTTTCAATTCTTTCTTTTTGCATGCATTGGAGGCGTACCATGTACTGTGACCTGTTCCATCTCCACTTAACTGCTGAGCTCCCTGCTCATGCCCTTATCATCTCTTCTATGCAGCTGTTTTGTTTTGTTAATTGATGGACATTTGCTACTGTTTGGCTCTAGCTGTTTTGTTCTAACCTCGTTCGGTCTTTGGATCTCTCTTGCAAAATTCCACATGTTTGGCTGCTACTCAGTTTCTGTCTGATATAACTACATTTGGCTCCTTTATTGTACCCTATTTTTACTGGCTTCCTTGCAGCATGGTGTCCTTTTCCACTGTCTTAATTGCAGCATTTATCACCTTCATAGGCTGTCTACATTGTAGGCATTTAGCTGCAGTCTTCAGTGTTGTTTCACCTCTGATAAAAAAGAAAACATTGTTAGAAGATTCAGGAAAAAATTTCCAGTGAGAGGTAGACTGGTTTCCTTGTATTTGAATAATTTTCATTGTCTTCTATACTCTATTAGTTGATATGAAGAAATTTGTAAAGGCCATACGTAATCTCTTTGAATACAGTTCAGATTTATTCCTTTCTTACGAGTATTTTTAAAACAAATCCATTTCTAAGGTAAATAAATTTACATTTCTCGATTAAATTTAATGTACTATAATACAATAGCATGTGAGGAAAGTGTTTTTTATCATAGGAACTTATTTCACTGTATATATATTTTAATGTAAAATTTATTGTTATGATTTAGATGCATATTCTACAATTGCTATCATCCATGTAATTTCAACTTATTTTGTTGAACATTATTTGTTCCTACTTAAAAAACTTGTACATCTTAATTTTATTACGCATATTCTTTAATTTTGAGTTCATATATTTCTTTTATTTGGTTCAATTCAAAAAATGGCACAAAATTATGCTCAGTAATAATACTTACTTGAAAATGTTTAACAAATCACCATTATTAACCGAGTTTATTGAAACTGTATTTTTCTAATTTATAAAGTGATACATTTTTATTGGCTTAATATATGACTAGGTTCCTTTAGCAAGACAACATAATTTTGATACCAAAATGCATTTTAATATTAAACTAAAATAGGACAATTAGGTTCTCTAACCCATTGAAAATATTATTTTAGAAAAAAAGGTTAATTTGATTTGAGTAGTGTAGTAGATAACCAAATGGGATAACATTGTTTGAGAGACGTAATTTTATCTGTTTTAAGTTGCTTGCTTAATATCTGTGTTTGTTGTAATATGTATCTAATTAATCAACGCGTTGTCGCATTTTAATATACAAATAAAAATTTAGCATATACAAAAAAAAAAAATCAATTGATCTGTAACTGGTTTAAGGAGCAAAGATCCAGAGCGTCGTAGTATAATATAACCATGTTTTTCGAAATATCTTTCCCTCCATTACGCTGAAAGGCAGAAAAAATTTCCTCGCAAATTATGTTGCAATCAAATAAATAATGACAAACATTAAAGCAGATGTATACAAAACATCCCTAGCAAAACTCAGCACACTCGAGAGCAACAGTTTCGGAAAATATATTTGATCCATGCATGGTGATTGATGGCAGTGCTGGGATGAACTATGTGAGCTACTATACAAAGAAAACCAAAGAAAAAGTTCTATTACAATGAGGGCAATGCCAAATTCATAGGACCTCCGGGGATGCACGCAGCCGTTAACTGAAAAAGCCTATTTACCATTGGGAGAGGTCAGTCTATTTTCGTCTAGATCATGTTTCGATGTAGAATCCCCACCCATCAATTCCGAAAAGCCCTCTACCTTCACAGGAGGGGCTCTAACCATGCTAATGTTCCTAAATACACAAACAATGAAGTCTTAGTAAAGATAACATAAAAGCCACCCTAAATGCAGCGTTCATTTATTTTAAATAACTTACGGCGACTGCATTGAAGGAATCTGTATGGAACCCATCTGTCTAAACTGAGATGCAGATTGAGAATGGAAATTTGACATTGCAGCCATCTGCTGCTGCTGCTGCTGTTGCGGTTGTGGCCTAAACTGCATTTGGGGATGTCTAGAAGTGAAGGCATTACCATCAATTGGTAAATCTTGGTTTTCAATCTTGACTTGAACCAGGGGTCTTTCCTTATCTATATCCATAGATGGGCGAGTAGCTACAGCACGCCTTCTCATTCTCTCAATTTGCTGTTGCTGATGAAAAGCCATATTTTGGGAATGAAGCATCTGCTGCATCTGTGGATGCATTTGCCTCTGCATTGGAACCTGCACATTAACGATGGATTGGGTAATACTGCATAGCAGGAATCATTAATCAATCTAGCTAAGAACATATTTAAAAATTCTTAATGAGGAACAAAATTAATTAGGCAAATAGGATGCAAACAAGACCATATAGATGACACAGGCAAAAAAATTCAATGAGCACAAATTCCCTTCCTTCATTATACCATAATTGGCGAGGGACAGGGCAAATACATTTTTTCTAATATATCTCAAAAGTACTAAATGTCAAATAATCGTCATCTCCATCTGCTCAGGAAGAAAAAAAAGAAAGGAGGGATGTCTACTACATTTCTCCAGAGATCAAAATGGGATAAATGAACCTAATGAATATAAAAAACTTAATAACAATGTAAACAAAACAAGTGAATATGAAATATAAAAACATGAAATATAGCACCTAGTACTATAACTTGGATATGAGCAAAAAAAATATGGGGCAGCCACAGATTTAAATTAGCATGAAACTGCAGTTTTGTAATGTTCGTATTCAAATAGCATTCAAGAGAAGAAAAATATTTTTTGATGAATGATATATAAATAATGGTCACTGGCCAAAGCAAAATAAAATCACAGTTCAACATGAGGCATGGTGTAATTCTGTTTTGAGGAAGCACCAAATACATCAACAAAAATTCA
Source organism: Vigna umbellata (assembly GCF_018835915.1). Next base: position 14,905 of record NW_025903077.1, read on the forward strand.
GGGTTCTCTAAAGATCCAAAATAAGGACATTCACTCTAGGTCTCACTGCCAGTTCCCCTATTCATGTCCATGCATCATACAAGTGGCTACAGCATTAAATAATGGACACAAAAGTATATGTAAATACTTGTTGAGGTAGCCGAAGGGAACTCTGCTGTTGTTGCTGCAGCTGCGCCTGCATTCCATGAACTTGTTGCTGACTCTGTTGTACATTATTCTTAGAGCCATCTTTAACCACATCCACCAATGGTGCAAAATTACTATGAGCAAGAGCAGAAAATGTCAAATACATCCGGGCAAATATAAATTAGAGTAAACTATCGCCTAAAAAAATCCTCGAACAAGCACAACACATTTCATCTATGCACCAAAAAGCTCACAGCACCAAAGTTTGTGATCACGCATCTCTTCCTCTCCCTCACTGATTTCTATTCTTGTGAATGTTTATAAACAAAGTAACATTGTAGTCTTAGAGCAATCCCCTTTGCAACATATCAATGCAGAGTAAGATTAACATATTCATGCAGCAAACATTCATCAGAAAAACTAAACAGAGGAAAAAGTGTCTAAACTCACCTAAAACCCACTGTTTTAAGCAACATCTTCAGAAGCTCAATAGCCGAGCACTGTTTCTTATAACTATCAGCAAGAACTTTCAAATTCGTTCCTATTTTACAAATCCGTTCACTAAGTACTTCAGAGAAGTCGTCAACCGAACCTTCCATGGCACCTTCAAACCCCACGCCCATCAAGATCCGCGCCACCGCCTTTTGAGCCAATTTCGTCGCCTGCTGGGGCCCCAAAACCTTCCCATTCCCCTCAGCTCCAAATTTCCCACGGCTCACGCCTCCTCCATGCTCCATACTACCAGGCTCAGGCCTAACCCCGAGCCTCTCCATCATAACGGAACTCCTAGTCGCTGCAATAGGAGGCAAAGTATCAAGGACACTAAACACCTTCACCTTCTGGTTACCACTATTTCCCACTCTATCACTCAACGGAAGGGCGCTATCAGGCACGCAGTTCAACGCGAACGCTATCTCGGGAAAAACAGCTGAATCACCATCATCAACAACAGCTAAACCACCACCGTTCGGCTGCAGCGTGTGATCCGCAACCGAATTCACATCCTCCTTAAACGCCAGACGTCGTTTCTTATGGTTAGTAACGTATTTAAGATACGAAGCCATCTCCGCCGGCGAACGCGATTCGCCGGAAACTATATTTTTACTAGCCTTGTACTTATCAATCACCTGACTGTACCACGTTTCCGGCAATTCAGATTCAACGTACCTGGACCCGGTAGCGGAGACCGTTTTATTAGATTGATTCTGCGTGAAATTGAAAAAATGTTAATACGGGGAAGTAATTAAAAGGGAAGAGAAGAGATAGGGTTTTACGTACCTTGGAGTCGTGCGAGGGAGTGTCGAGGGTGAAGTAGATGTCGTCGGCGTGCAATTGGAGGTAGGTAGGGTTGAGGCGTTGGAGATAGGAGTTAGGGTTAGGGTTTGGGGAGAGAGAAGCGGTGGCTTTGTCGAAGAGAAGCGCGCGGACCCTGAGTTGAAGAGGGACGTGAGTGGAGGAGGTGATGAAGGAGTCCCAGGCGGAAGGGGAAGTGAGGAAGGGTGCGAAGCCGGCGTAGGTGGAGTCGCCGAGCCAGGTTCGCCACACGCCGCATGTTTCGAGCTTCCGTGCCAGTTCGTAACCGCGGCCATCCTCCCCCAGCAGAGCCATTGGGGGTGCCACCGCACACCTCAGTTTGGAACACTTTCGTTTTGGTCAAACAAACGCTTTTCTCTGGACTCACTCTCCACTTCAACAACACACTGGGCTGGCCCGTTTAATTTTTGCCCGTCTCTCGTGTGCAGGATAGGTAGCATAAATTATCGTATTATTTTATACATTTATTTCTTTCAAAAATAAAATTATTATTATTTATATTATTTATATTATTTATATAGATAAAGTAATATGGCTTAAAAAAATGTTTTAAGTAAAGAATTATATTATGAACTTAATGATAAAACTTACAAAATTAAATCATATATTTTCACCTTCTCACATTTGATTCCTTTAAAATACTTCAATTCATATAATATTTTAACAACTAAAATATAGATTTAAATATTCTTAATTAATTTTTTCCTAATTTTTTTATTGAACATTTTTTTTTTCAAAATTTCAAGTTGAGTCCCTAGGCAGGAAATTGTAGTAGTATAAATATGTTTTGAATTGATTGAAAGTGTAGGATGAGATGAATTGGATAGTTTGAAGAAATAAATGTTGTGTTTTGTTGATTTGGTATGTTATTAGAGTTCAATATGTGTAATTGTGATTTCTTGGTATGTTGGTCTTAAGGATTTGTAAACTGGGCTCAATTGGTTCTAAATGGTACATTTGATGAGAAAATTGGTTGTGTATTCTTATAGATTGATATGTTATAATTGATTGAGTAAATATGATAACAGTTAAATGTGAAATATGTGTTGCATGTTAACTTGATATTTGATATGTGAAATTTGAACTAAAATTGTAAATTGGTATTGGCTACTAATGAGTCATTTTATAAGAATTGGTATTCTTTTTAACTTGAAAAGAAGATGAGGACTAGGGATGACAACAAGTCAGGTCAAGCACAAATAATGTTTATCTACAATCCGACCTAAAAAAAAAAATTCACCCGCTACCCATACGGATATCCGTTTAAAAAATATTCATGGGTATTTTAAAACCCGCGGATACCCGCAAATATTTAAAAAATATATATATTTTTATAAATTACTAAAATAAAATTACAAAAAGTATATAAAGCATAACATAAATTAAATTAAATATACATTAAAATTTAATTTTAATTAAATTTAACTTAATAAAATATAAATTAAATTTTTACTTTTATTTTTTGCGGGTAGCGGATATCTGCAAGTATGGATAGTATAATATCCACACTCGACCCTTTTATAAGCGGGTATTAAAATACCCACTCCCCACAACCCACGGGTAGTAAATATCTACAGGTACCAACTATTCGTCGCAGATTTTGTCCGTGGATACCCGCATGTGTGAATTTTTTTATCATCCCGACACTCATTAGGACCAAAGGTATGTAGATTTGGGCATGGGTTATGCAGACTCCTTGACTAGCTTGCCTCGTTCGATGAGTGTCAAATTTGGATTTGGTAAATAGGTTTTAAAGGCTTTCTCTTTAGGCGAGCCAACCTCTAATTAGGCGAGTTTGTGTTTCTTATTCCGAGTCATCTCATAAATATTGGGATTCTCATTTCAGTAACTGTTTGATCGAGTTTAAAGTTTGCCAGTTAGTCTTAAACATACGGATGTTCATATTGACGGTTGAGATCTTTGATTAGAGGTTTGTAGTTAGATAATTTGTTTTTGTTTTTTTGATATATATAATGGAGATGTTTTAATTGAATTGTATGTTAATGTAATAGAAAATAAATGATAAATTATTAACATGTAATTTGAAATAAATAATATGTGATTTATGTCATGATAATGTCATGTATGAACTATGTGTGAATGTTGCATGTACTTTAAAGTATTTGTATTTTTCTTTGGTTTGATATGGATGATGTGGAATGAGAATGTTAATGATGTTTAAATGTTGAATGAGATGATAATATATGGTTGTTAAAGTGATGAATGTGGATTGGTTTTCAAAGGGAAAGACCTTCCACTCCTGTGTTAGTTGTATTTAGTAAGCCCTCAGAAAGAGATTATTCCGACTCTACTAGATATTTTAACTCACATAAAGGAAAATATTTAGTTAGTGAGAGTCGATAGAGGTTCCTATGAGGAGAATTTGTGTGAAAGTAAAATAGAACCTTTATCGCATGTTATAGTTGAACTAACCTTGTTATGGAGAAGTTATGGTTTTATAAGCCAAAATTCTATCGGATTCCTTGTGATAACTGCATAATCTCTAAAGTATGCTTCAATACACAAAATCCTTTAGAGGTGTTGTAATTTATCTATATAATGGTGTATAATTGAATTAATGAAGTTAATGTTTTGTGAGTGATTGCTTAATTTAATCATTTTGAACTATTTATATGTCTTTCCCTTTTAACTTACCTTGTTTTTTGTGTTTGGCTTTAAAGGTAGGGGATTCAGAAGAATAATCAAGGCTTAAATGCTTACTCCGTCCCCATGTTAAGAGGTGAATTTTTGTTTAGTACCCAGTTTTAAAATTGAAGACATTGAGTTCCAAAATTGTAAAAATTGTAGAAATAAAGTCTTATCCGTTAAGTTGGTAAGAAATACGTGAAGTTAACTTCACGTTTACATAACTTCACGTTTACATTGCACTTTTTTTTTCTCTCCTCAACTCTTTCTGACACCTTTTTCTCTCTCTTTTCTATTTCTCTCAACTGTAGCAATGACCATAGCTTCAATCTCTCCCTGTTTGCAGGTTGAACCAGAGTATACTCCATCACCACGACCCTTTGTCACTGGAAGTGATTCACCTGTAAGTGCGGACTAAAAAACACAAAGGAAAAAGAGGATAATTGACCAATTACGCATGTGGAGAATTCAAAGAACAAATACTATAACATAGATATATAAAGGTTTAATTGCTTCCTTTGTCCCCAGTTTGGTTGAATTGTGTCAAATTCATCCTTATTTTTAAAAAAGTTTCATTGTCATCCTCACGTGGTGTAAAAGTTTCATTGTCGTCCTCACGTGGTGTAAAAGTGTCAATTGAATCCAAACATAGAAAAAATTTGTCTCAAAGTAGTCATTTTTCCTATATATTTGTGTCTTCCTTTCATACAATCAAGTACAGATATTCATTTTACCTTATCCAATTTAAGGCTTTTCATAGCTCCAGAGAAGTGACATATGAAAGGAAGACACAGAGATATAGGAAAAATGACTACTTTGACACAAATTTTTTCTATGTTTGGATTCAATTGACACTTTTATACCACGTGAGGACGACAATGAAACTTTTTTAAAAATGAGGATGAATTTGACACAATTCAACCAAACTGGGGACAAAGGAAGCAATTAAACCTTNACCACTATTTCCCACTCTATCACTCAACGGAAGGGCGCTATCAGGCACGCAGTTCAACGCGAACGCTATCTCGGGAAAAACAGCTGAATCACCATCATCAACAACAGCTAAACCACCACCGTTCGGCTGCAGCGTGTGATCCGCAACCGAATTCACATCCTCCTTAAACGCCAGACGTCGTTTCTTATGGTTAGTAACGTATTTAAGATACGAAGCCATCTCCGCCGGCGAACGCGATTCGCCGGAAACTATATTTTTACTAGCCTTGTACTTATCAATCACCTGACTGTACCACGTTTCCGGCAATTCAGATTCAACGTACCTGGACCCGGTAGCGGAGACCGTTTTATTAGATTGATTCTGCGTGAAATTGAAAAAATGTTAATACGGGGAAGTAATTAAAAGGGAAGAGAAGAGATAGGGTTTTACGTACCTTGGAGTCGTGCGAGGGAGTGTCGAGGGTGAAGTAGATGTCGTCGGCGTGCAATTGGAGGTAGGTAGGGTTGAGGCGTTGGAGATAGGAGTTAGGGTTAGGGTTTGGGGAGAGAGAAGCGGTGGCTTTGTCGAAGAGAAGCGCGCGGACCCTGAGTTGAAGAGGGACGTGAGTGGAGGAGGTGATGAAGGAGTCCCAGGCGGAAGGGGAAGTGAGGAAGGGTGCGAAGCCGGCGTAGGTGGAGTCGCCGAGCCAGGTTCGCCACACGCCGCATGTTTCGAGCTTCCGTGCCAGTTCGTAACCGCGGCCATCCTCCCCCAGCAGAGCCATTGGGGGTGCCACCGCACACCTCAGTTTGGAACACTTTCGTTTTGGTCAAACAAACGCTTTTCTCTGGACTCACTCTCCACTTCAACAACACACTGGGCTGGCCCGTTTAATTTTTGCCCGTCTCTCGTGTGCAGGATAGGTAGCATAAATTATCGTATTATTTTATACATTTATTTCTTTCAAAAATAAAATTATTATTATTTATATTATTTATATTATTTATATAGATAAAGTAATATGGCTTAAAAAAATGTTTTAAGTAAAGAATTATATTATGAACTTAATGATAAAACTTACAAAATTAAATCATATATTTTCACCTTCTCACATTTGATTCCTTTAAAATACTTCAATTCATATAATATTTTAACAACTAAAATATAGATTTAAATATTCTTAATTAATTTTTTCCTAATTTTTTTATTGAACATTTTTTTTTTCAAAATTTCAAGTTGAGTCCCTAGGCAGGAAATTGTAGTAGTATAAATATGTTTTGAATTGATTGAAAGTGTAGGATGAGATGAATTGGATAGTTTGAAGAAATAAATGTTGTGTTTTGTTGATTTGGTATGTTATTAGAGTTCAATATGTGTAATTGTGATTTCTTGGTATGTTGGTCTTAAGGATTTGTAAACTGGGCTCAATTGGTTCTAAATGGTACATTTGATGAGAAAATTGGTTGTGTATTCTTATAGATTGATATGTTATAATTGATTGAGTAAATATGATAACAGTTAAATGTGAAATATGTGTTGCATGTTAACTTGATATTTGATATGTGAAATTTGAACTAAAATTGTAAATTGGTATTGGCTACTAATGAGTCATTTTATAAGAATTGGTATTCTTTTTAACTTGAAAAGAAGATGAGGACTAGGGATGACAACAAGTCAGGTCAAGCACAAATAATGTTTATCTACAATCCGACCTAAAAAAAAAAATTCACCCGCTACCCATACGGATATCCGTTTAAAAAATATTCATGGGTATTTTAAAACCCGCGGATACCCGCAAATATTTAAAAAATATATATATTTTTATAAATTACTAAAATAAAATTACAAAAAGTATATAAAGCATAACATAAATTAAATTAAATATACATTAAAATTTAATTTTAATTAAATTTAACTTAATAAAATATAAATTAAATTTTTACTTTTATTTTTTGCGGGTAGCGGATATCTGCAAGTATGGATAGTATAATATCCACACTCGACCCTTTTATAAGCGGGTATTAAAATACCCACTCCCCACAACCCACGGGTAGTAAATATCTACAGGTACCAACTATTCGTCGCAGATTTTGTCCGTGGATACCCGCATGTGTGAATTTTTTTATCATCCCGACACTCATTAGGACCAAAGGTATGTAGATTTGGGCATGGGTTATGCAGACTCCTTGACTAGCTTGCCTCGTTCGATGAGTGTCAAATTTGGATTTGGTAAATAGGTTTTAAAGGCTTTCTCTTTAGGCGAGCCAACCTCTAATTAGGCGAGTTTGTGTTTCTTATTCCGAGTCATCTCATAAATATTGGGATTCTCATTTCAGTAACTGTTTGATCGAGTTTAAAGTTTGCCAGTTAGTCTTAAACATACGGATGTTCATATTGACGGTTGAGATCTTTGATTAGAGGTTTGTAGTTAGATAATTTGTTTTTGTTTTTTTGATATATATAATGGAGATGTTTTAATTGAATTGTATGTTAATGTAATAGAAAATAAATGATAAATTATTAACATGTAATTTGAAATAAATAATATGTGATTTATGTCATGATAATGTCATGTATGAACTATGTGTGAATGTTGCATGTACTTTAAAGTATTTGTATTTTTCTTTGGTTTGATATGGATGATGTGGAATGAGAATGTTAATGATGTTTAAATGTTGAATGAGATGATAATATATGGTTGTTAAAGTGATGAATGTGGATTGGTTTTCAAAGGGAAAGACCTTCCACTCCTGTGTTAGTTGTATTTAGTAAGCCCTCAGAAAGAGATTATTCCGACTCTACTAGATATTTTAACTCACATAAAGGAAAATATTTAGTTAGTGAGAGTCGATAGAGGTTCCTATGAGGAGAATTTGTGTGAAAGTAAAATAGAACCTTTATCGCATGTTATAGTTGAACTAACCTTGTTATGGAGAAGTTATGGTTTTATAAGCCAAAATTCTATCGGATTCCTTGTGATAACTGCATAATCTCTAAAGTATGCTTCAATACACAAAATCCTTTAGAGGTGTTGTAATTTATCTATATAATGGTGTATAATTGAATTAATGAAGTTAATGTTTTGTGAGTGATTGCTTAATTTAATCATTTTGAACTATTTATATGTCTTTCCCTTTTAACTTACCTTGTTTTTTGTGTTTGGCTTTAAAGGTAGGGGATTCAGAAGAATAATCAAGGCTTAAATGCTTACTCCGTCCCCATGTTAAGAGGTGAATTTTTGTTTAGTACCCAGTTTTAAAATTGAAGACATTGAGTTCCAAAATTGTAAAAATTGTAGAAATAAAGTCTTATCCGTTAAGTTGGTAAGAAATACGTGAAGTTAACTTCACGTTTACATAACTTCACGTTTACATTGCACTTTTTTTTTCTCTCCTCAACTCTTTCTGACACCTTTTTCTCTCTCTTTTCTATTTCTCTCAACTGTAGCAATGACCATAGCTTCAATCTCTCCCTGTTTGCAGGTTGAACCAGAGTATACTCCATCACCACGACCCTTTGTCACTGGAAGTGATTCACCTGTAAGTGCGGACTAAAAAACACAAAGGAAAAAGAGGATAATTGACCAATTACGCATGTGGAGAATTCAAAGAACAAATACTATAACATAGATATATAAAGGTTTAATTGCTTCCTTTGTCCCCAGTTTGGTTGAATTGTGTCAAATTCATCCTTATTTTTAAAAAAGTTTCATTGTCATCCTCACGTGGTGTAAAAGTTTCATTGTCGTCCTCACGTGGTGTAAAAGTGTCAATTGAATCCAAACATAGAAAAAATTTGTCTCAAAGTAGTCATTTTTCCTATATATTTGTGTCTTCCTTTCATACAATCAAGTACAGATATTCATTTTACCTTATCCAATTTAAGGCTTTTCATAGCTCCAGAGAAGTGACATATGAAAGGAAGACACAGAGATATAGGAAAAATGACTACTTTGACACAAATTTTTTCTATGTTTGGATTCAATTGACACTTTTATACCACGTGAGGACGACAATGAAACTTTTTTAAAAATGAGGATGAATTTGACACAATTCAACCAAACTGGGGACAAAGGAAGCAATTAAACCTT
>NW_025903077.1:24628-43550 GCF_018835915.1 Vigna umbellata
AATAAATTTACATTTCTCGATTAAATTTAATGTACTATAATACAATAGCATGTGAGGAAAGTGTTTTTTATCATAGGAACTTATTTCACTGTATATATATTTTAATGTAAAATTTATTGTTATGATTTAGATGCATATTCTACAATTGCTATCATCCATGTAATTTCAACTTATTTTGTTGAACATTATTTGTTCCTACTTAAAAAACTTGTACATCTTAATTTTATTACGCATATTCTTTAATTTTGAGTTCATATATTTCTTTTATTTGGTTCAATTCAAAAAATGGCACAAAATTATGCTCAGTAATAATACTTACTTGAAAATGTTTAACAAATCACCATTATTAACCGAGTTTATTGAAACTGTATTTTTCTAATTTATAAAGTGATACATTTTTATTGGCTTAATATATGACTAGGTTCCTTTAGCAAGACAACATAATTTTGATACCAAAATGCATTTTAATATTAAACTAAAATAGGACAATTAGGTTCTCTAACCCATTGAAAATATTATTTTAGAAAAAAAGGTTAATTTGATTTGAGTAGTGTAGTAGATAACCAAATGGGATAACATTGTTTGAGAGACGTAATTTTATCTGTTTTAAGTTGCTTGCTTAATATCTGTGTTTGTTGTAATATGTATCTAATTAATCAACGCGTTGTCGCATTTTAATATACAAATAAAAATTTAGCATATACAAAAAAAAAAAATCAATTGATCTGTAACTGGTTTAAGGAGCAAAGATCCAGAGCGTCGTAGTATAATATAACCATGTTTTTCGAAATATCTTTCCCTCCATTACGCTGAAAGGCAGAAAAAATTTCCTCGCAAATTATGTTGCAATCAAATAAATAATGACAAACATTAAAGCAGATGTATACAAAACATCCCTAGCAAAACTCAGCACACTCGAGAGCAACAGTTTCGGAAAATATATTTGATCCATGCATGGTGATTGATGGCAGTGCTGGGATGAACTATGTGAGCTACTATACAAAGAAAACCAAAGAAAAAGTTCTATTACAATGAGGGCAATGCCAAATTCATAGGACCTCCGGGGATGCACGCAGCCGTTAACTGAAAAAGCCTATTTACCATTGGGAGAGGTCAGTCTATTTTCGTCTAGATCATGTTTCGATGTAGAATCCCCACCCATCAATTCCGAAAAGCCCTCTACCTTCACAGGAGGGGCTCTAACCATGCTAATGTTCCTAAATACACAAACAATGAAGTCTTAGTAAAGATAACATAAAAGCCACCCTAAATGCAGCGTTCATTTATTTTAAATAACTTACGGCGACTGCATTGAAGGAATCTGTATGGAACCCATCTGTCTAAACTGAGATGCAGATTGAGAATGGAAATTTGACATTGCAGCCATCTGCTGCTGCTGCTGCTGTTGCGGTTGTGGCCTAAACTGCATTTGGGGATGTCTAGAAGTGAAGGCATTACCATCAATTGGTAAATCTTGGTTTTCAATCTTGACTTGAACCAGGGGTCTTTCCTTATCTATATCCATAGATGGGCGAGTAGCTACAGCACGCCTTCTCATTCTCTCAATTTGCTGTTGCTGATGAAAAGCCATATTTTGGGAATGAAGCATCTGCTGCATCTGTGGATGCATTTGCCTCTGCATTGGAACCTGCACATTAACGATGGATTGGGTAATACTGCATAGCAGGAATCATTAATCAATCTAGCTAAGAACATATTTAAAAATTCTTAATGAGGAACAAAATTAATTAGGCAAATAGGATGCAAACAAGACCATATAGATGACACAGGCAAAAAAATTCAATGAGCACAAATTCCCTTCCTTCATTATACCATAATTGGCGAGGGACAGGGCAAATACATTTTTTCTAATATATCTCAAAAGTACTAAATGTCAAATAATCGTCATCTCCATCTGCTCAGGAAGAAAAAAAAGAAAGGAGGGATGTCTACTACATTTCTCCAGAGATCAAAATGGGATAAATGAACCTAATGAATATAAAAAACTTAATAACAATGTAAACAAAACAAGTGAATATGAAATATAAAAACATGAAATATAGCACCTAGTACTATAACTTGGATATGAGCAAAAAAAATATGGGGCAGCCACAGATTTAAATTAGCATGAAACTGCAGTTTTGTAATGTTCGTATTCAAATAGCATTCAAGAGAAGAAAAATATTTTTTGATGAATGATATATAAATAATGGTCACTGGCCAAAGCAAAATAAAATCACAGTTCAACATGAGGCATGGTGTAATTCTGTTTTGAGGAAGCACCAAATACATCAACAAAAATTCAGGGTTCTCTAAAGATCCAAAATAAGGACATTCACTCTAGGTCTCACTGCCAGTTCCCCTATTCATGTCCATGCATCATACAAGTGGCTACAGCATTAAATAATGGACACAAAAGTATATGTAAATACTTGTTGAGGTAGCCGAAGGGAACTCTGCTGTTGTTGCTGCAGCTGCGCCTGCATTCCATGAACTTGTTGCTGACTCTGTTGTACATTATTCTTAGAGCCATCTTTAACCACATCCACCAATGGTGCAAAATTACTATGAGCAAGAGCAGAAAATGTCAAATACATCCGGGCAAATATAAATTAGAGTAAACTATCGCCTAAAAAAATCCTCGAACAAGCACAACACATTTCATCTATGCACCAAAAAGCTCACAGCACCAAAGTTTGTGATCACGCATCTCTTCCTCTCCCTCACTGATTTCTATTCTTGTGAATGTTTATAAACAAAGTAACATTGTAGTCTTAGAGCAATCCCCTTTGCAACATATCAATGCAGAGTAAGATTAACATATTCATGCAGCAAACATTCATCAGAAAAACTAAACAGAGGAAAAAGTGTCTAAACTCACCTAAAACCCACTGTTTTAAGCAACATCTTCAGAAGCTCAATAGCCGAGCACTGTTTCTTATAACTATCAGCAAGAACTTTCAAATTCGTTCCTATTTTACAAATCCGTTCACTAAGTACTTCAGAGAAGTCGTCAACCGAACCTTCCATGGCACCTTCAAACCCCACGCCCATCAAGATCCGCGCCACCGCCTTTTGAGCCAATTTCGTCGCCTGCTGGGGCCCCAAAACCTTCCCATTCCCCTCAGCTCCAAATTTCCCACGGCTCACGCCTCCTCCATGCTCCATACTACCAGGCTCAGGCCTAACCCCGAGCCTCTCCATCATAACGGAACTCCTAGTCGCTGCAATAGGAGGCAAAGTATCAAGGACACTAAACACCTTCACCTTCTGGTTACCACTATTTCCCACTCTATCACTCAACGGAAGGGCGCTATCAGGCACGCAGTTCAACGCGAACGCTATCTCGGGAAAAACAGCTGAATCACCATCATCAACAACAGCTAAACCACCACCGTTCGGCTGCAGCGTGTGATCCGCAACCGAATTCACATCCTCCTTAAACGCCAGACGTCGTTTCTTATGGTTAGTAACGTATTTAAGATACGAAGCCATCTCCGCCGGCGAACGCGATTCGCCGGAAACTATATTTTTACTAGCCTTGTACTTATCAATCACCTGACTGTACCACGTTTCCGGCAATTCAGATTCAACGTACCTGGACCCGGTAGCGGAGACCGTTTTATTAGATTGATTCTGCGTGAAATTGAAAAAATGTTAATACGGGGAAGTAATTAAAAGGGAAGAGAAGAGATAGGGTTTTACGTACCTTGGAGTCGTGCGAGGGAGTGTCGAGGGTGAAGTAGATGTCGTCGGCGTGCAATTGGAGGTAGGTAGGGTTGAGGCGTTGGAGATAGGAGTTAGGGTTAGGGTTTGGGGAGAGAGAAGCGGTGGCTTTGTCGAAGAGAAGCGCGCGGACCCTGAGTTGAAGAGGGACGTGAGTGGAGGAGGTGATGAAGGAGTCCCAGGCGGAAGGGGAAGTGAGGAAGGGTGCGAAGCCGGCGTAGGTGGAGTCGCCGAGCCAGGTTCGCCACACGCCGCATGTTTCGAGCTTCCGTGCCAGTTCGTAACCGCGGCCATCCTCCCCCAGCAGAGCCATTGGGGGTGCCACCGCACACCTCAGTTTGGAACACTTTCGTTTTGGTCAAACAAACGCTTTTCTCTGGACTCACTCTCCACTTCAACAACACACTGGGCTGGCCCGTTTAATTTTTGCCCGTCTCTCGTGTGCAGGATAGGTAGCATAAATTATCGTATTATTTTATACATTTATTTCTTTCAAAAATAAAATTATTATTATTTATATTATTTATATTATTTATATAGATAAAGTAATATGGCTTAAAAAAATGTTTTAAGTAAAGAATTATATTATGAACTTAATGATAAAACTTACAAAATTAAATCATATATTTTCACCTTCTCACATTTGATTCCTTTAAAATACTTCAATTCATATAATATTTTAACAACTAAAATATAGATTTAAATATTCTTAATTAATTTTTTCCTAATTTTTTTATTGAACATTTTTTTTTTCAAAATTTCAAGTTGAGTCCCTAGGCAGGAAATTGTAGTAGTATAAATATGTTTTGAATTGATTGAAAGTGTAGGATGAGATGAATTGGATAGTTTGAAGAAATAAATGTTGTGTTTTGTTGATTTGGTATGTTATTAGAGTTCAATATGTGTAATTGTGATTTCTTGGTATGTTGGTCTTAAGGATTTGTAAACTGGGCTCAATTGGTTCTAAATGGTACATTTGATGAGAAAATTGGTTGTGTATTCTTATAGATTGATATGTTATAATTGATTGAGTAAATATGATAACAGTTAAATGTGAAATATGTGTTGCATGTTAACTTGATATTTGATATGTGAAATTTGAACTAAAATTGTAAATTGGTATTGGCTACTAATGAGTCATTTTATAAGAATTGGTATTCTTTTTAACTTGAAAAGAAGATGAGGACTAGGGATGACAACAAGTCAGGTCAAGCACAAATAATGTTTATCTACAATCCGACCTAAAAAAAAAAATTCACCCGCTACCCATACGGATATCCGTTTAAAAAATATTCATGGGTATTTTAAAACCCGCGGATACCCGCAAATATTTAAAAAATATATATATTTTTATAAATTACTAAAATAAAATTACAAAAAGTATATAAAGCATAACATAAATTAAATTAAATATACATTAAAATTTAATTTTAATTAAATTTAACTTAATAAAATATAAATTAAATTTTTACTTTTATTTTTTGCGGGTAGCGGATATCTGCAAGTATGGATAGTATAATATCCACACTCGACCCTTTTATAAGCGGGTATTAAAATACCCACTCCCCACAACCCACGGGTAGTAAATATCTACAGGTACCAACTATTCGTCGCAGATTTTGTCCGTGGATACCCGCATGTGTGAATTTTTTTATCATCCCGACACTCATTAGGACCAAAGGTATGTAGATTTGGGCATGGGTTATGCAGACTCCTTGACTAGCTTGCCTCGTTCGATGAGTGTCAAATTTGGATTTGGTAAATAGGTTTTAAAGGCTTTCTCTTTAGGCGAGCCAACCTCTAATTAGGCGAGTTTGTGTTTCTTATTCCGAGTCATCTCATAAATATTGGGATTCTCATTTCAGTAACTGTTTGATCGAGTTTAAAGTTTGCCAGTTAGTCTTAAACATACGGATGTTCATATTGACGGTTGAGATCTTTGATTAGAGGTTTGTAGTTAGATAATTTGTTTTTGTTTTTTTGATATATATAATGGAGATGTTTTAATTGAATTGTATGTTAATGTAATAGAAAATAAATGATAAATTATTAACATGTAATTTGAAATAAATAATATGTGATTTATGTCATGATAATGTCATGTATGAACTATGTGTGAATGTTGCATGTACTTTAAAGTATTTGTATTTTTCTTTGGTTTGATATGGATGATGTGGAATGAGAATGTTAATGATGTTTAAATGTTGAATGAGATGATAATATATGGTTGTTAAAGTGATGAATGTGGATTGGTTTTCAAAGGGAAAGACCTTCCACTCCTGTGTTAGTTGTATTTAGTAAGCCCTCAGAAAGAGATTATTCCGACTCTACTAGATATTTTAACTCACATAAAGGAAAATATTTAGTTAGTGAGAGTCGATAGAGGTTCCTATGAGGAGAATTTGTGTGAAAGTAAAATAGAACCTTTATCGCATGTTATAGTTGAACTAACCTTGTTATGGAGAAGTTATGGTTTTATAAGCCAAAATTCTATCGGATTCCTTGTGATAACTGCATAATCTCTAAAGTATGCTTCAATACACAAAATCCTTTAGAGGTGTTGTAATTTATCTATATAATGGTGTATAATTGAATTAATGAAGTTAATGTTTTGTGAGTGATTGCTTAATTTAATCATTTTGAACTATTTATATGTCTTTCCCTTTTAACTTACCTTGTTTTTTGTGTTTGGCTTTAAAGGTAGGGGATTCAGAAGAATAATCAAGGCTTAAATGCTTACTCCGTCCCCATGTTAAGAGGTGAATTTTTGTTTAGTACCCAGTTTTAAAATTGAAGACATTGAGTTCCAAAATTGTAAAAATTGTAGAAATAAAGTCTTATCCGTTAAGTTGGTAAGAAATACGTGAAGTTAACTTCACGTTTACATAACTTCACGTTTACATTGCACTTTTTTTTTCTCTCCTCAACTCTTTCTGACACCTTTTTCTCTCTCTTTTCTATTTCTCTCAACTGTAGCAATGACCATAGCTTCAATCTCTCCCTGTTTGCAGGTTGAACCAGAGTATACTCCATCACCACGACCCTTTGTCACTGGAAGTGATTCACCTGTAAGTGCGGACTAAAAAACACAAAGGAAAAAGAGGATAATTGACCAATTACGCATGTGGAGAATTCAAAGAACAAATACTATAACATAGATATATAAAGGTTTAATTGCTTCCTTTGTCCCCAGTTTGGTTGAATTGTGTCAAATTCATCCTTATTTTTAAAAAAGTTTCATTGTCATCCTCACGTGGTGTAAAAGTTTCATTGTCGTCCTCACGTGGTGTAAAAGTGTCAATTGAATCCAAACATAGAAAAAATTTGTCTCAAAGTAGTCATTTTTCCTATATATTTGTGTCTTCCTTTCATACAATCAAGTACAGATATTCATTTTACCTTATCCAATTTAAGGCTTTTCATAGCTCCAGAGAAGTGACATATGAAAGGAAGACACAGAGATATAGGAAAAATGACTACTTTGACACAAATTTTTTCTATGTTTGGATTCAATTGACACTTTTAAGAAGCCGAGCATCTGTTGGAATAATATCTCCAAGCTTGATGTTGATTATGTCACCAGCATCTGTGTGGTG
The DNA here is from genome assembly GCF_018835915.1 of Vigna umbellata. Next base: position 31,951 of record NW_025903077.1, read on the forward strand.
TAATATATTTCGAAACGAAATTATATCCACTCACAGCAAGTTCAAAAGCTTCCATAAGATCAAATGGTAGGAACCATACATTAAAACGATGACGTCTCGAATTAATGAAGAAAGAAATAAATAAACATATACTAAAGACCTTTATTCATGATACAAAAAACTGTGCCTAAACAATAGTAGAGAACTCTCACCCAACAAAAGCAGCAATAGATGGAACTACAATCAGAAGATAATATCCTCATCTTTGTCACCCAGAATCAACAGATTAGAGGAATTGTAAGAAACTGCTTTGTGCAGAGGTAAATTAGACTCAACCTTCTTCAACAACACTTGCTTCTCAATCTCCCTCTTCTTATACCCTTGAATCTTCTTCACCCTGAAGAAATCTTCCCTCTTGAAGCTCATCCAACTCCCCTGATGTAACTAATTGTATTCTCCAATCGCGGCTTCACCACATTCTCTAGAGCGTTAACCTACGATTTGTGGTCTTGATTAGATCATCGAGAGTAGGGAACGAGTCTGAAGTGAGGCGAAGCTCGAAGAGAACCTCGATGGCCTTGATGTAGCGGCGCGACAGTGCTGCCACTGCTGGCTGCCCCGCACCAGGTCCGGTGAGGTCGTTCTGTGGCGTTAGCGTCGGAGGTGTACTCGAACTTGGGGAGCTTGACACCGACGACATTTTCCTAGCGCAAGCGGACGCGGAGGGGGGAGGCTTCCCGCGACATTCACGAGGACCCCGTGTTTGGATATTGTCCTCGACGACGTATGGCCTCGGTGGGCGCGAACGACGAGTTTTCATGATGTCGCCCATGGACTCCTTCGCGTCACGATCTTCTTCAGGATCTGACGGAACTGCACCGTGAGCGCATCACTCTTCTTCAACGCATCACTTTCTGCTTTTAGTGAATGCTGAGACAAATAGGAGAGAGAGAAAAAGGTGTGAGCAGGAGAGACAAAAAGGGCTCAGTGTAAAGTTAAGGTCGTTACTATCCACGGATAAAACTTTATTCATATAATTTTGGGATTTCAATTTCTTCACTTTTAAAATTGGATACTAAACAGAAATTCACTTCTTAAAATAGGACGAAATAAGTATTTAAGCCAATAATAAATTATACTTGAGTAGAGGATGATAAGATATGAGGTTTGAGAATTAGTAAGTGTGAGACCCTAAATAATTAACTCTGAAATACATGTCAAATCACAATCAATTTCACTGCTGAGTCACCTGGCTGCTTCATTAGGCACAGCGCCACACACTAGGATCATATTAAAAACGCACTAAACGCTGGCATTGCACGAGTGCCACTGGTCACGGTGGAAGATTCTGAAGTCAGAGTAGAGGTGGGCAGGGTCGGCTTGGGAGGACGTTTCCTAACGAACTTGGATTGAACAAAATGATTTTTCGAAAAAACCTTCCACTCACCTGACATCACTCATCTTCGTAATCAGAACCTAACTTTCATTTTCTCAGCCTCTTTCTAAAAAAAACATCAACTTCTCTATACTGTAAAGCTCACGCCTCTCCTCCAATCACATTCAGAACAGTAGGAACGTTTCTCGGAAGACGCTGACGTTATTTGGACCGAAAACGAATTAGGATCTAAGCTGTGGGTGGTTAAGTCATCTCCTCAGTGTTCAGTCCATTTGGGTTCTTGCCAACACCGATTCTGGTTCATGATGGGTGAAATCTGAGTTATGATGATTCTGCGGTATTAGATTAAGTGGAAGTCAGTAAGTGGACCTTGGAGTAGATACAATGTTAGAGGAGCACCATACCCTACTTTAGGACGTTTCGCATATTGATCCGGTAGGAAGCTTATAGTTTAATTATACTGAATGTGGTTAGATCTGATTTGGATGTATGCATGTTGATGAAGTGAAATGCATGGAGCGTATAATGCGAAATGATGAGGTATGATGATTGAGATGTATGATCATGAACATGAATGCTTATGGTGTGTGAAGTAAATCTGGATGATGATATTGAATATGAAGTAATTGGAATGAATGTTATAAAGTTTATAAATTAAAAATCATATGAATTATAAAGTATAAGTTTAAATGTTGGAAATCTGAAATCTGTTATGGTTTTGAAAAATCTGAACTTAAATCACTCCTCTATGCAATTACGCTCGTCACCGTACTGGTCTTATACTTCGGTTTCCCTGAAAATAACTTAGAATGGAATTCTTTCATTTGGGAAGAACTCTGCTTGAGAGCGAGCGTCCCTAATTAAATGTCTGAGCGTTCGTTTCAGCTCAACTGTATATAAATACATTACACTTTAAAATAGGTAACGTTCGGTCTTATACCGAACGTTCGTCCTAAACAACGTTTGGTGTTAAATCAAGCGTTCGTCCTAAAGAGCGCTCGGACTTATTCTAAGCGTTCATCATGATGTTCTTGGTCATTCTCCTAAGGGTGCGTTTAATGAAGTGTTCGTCTTAGATTGACGCTCGTCCTTATCTTTGATTCAATTAAACGAAGGTAAAATAGCGTTCGTCAAATATTACAGTATTCATTCCCCTTACGTTCTTTCAAATACTGACATCGTTTCTTTATATATAAAATTTTACAAAGAAAATTCTAAGTATTATTGACCATCCTGGGTACATTGAATCTAGTCCAAGATATTCTTTATTATGAAAATTTTTCTAAGTATCATTATGCCTTCAAAAGAGTCAGTTTCATTTAACTGGACCAAACAGAGAGTCACAGTCGTCCATCCAGTACTTATTTGGACGTTCGTCCTAAATTCTTCAAAGGACTGAACGTTCATCCTTTTATGCTCTTAAAGTTAAAGATGAGAATGATGATAAATTATAAGATATTACCATGTGAACACTATATTGAGTGATTCTATGAGTATGGGATTTTGAAGAGCGTTCCATGGAGGAAAGTCTTCTTATATATAATAATTTTGATATTAAAGTTGGTAAAGTATGGCTGTGGAGAGCTAGCAAGGCTTTGGTCCATCTGATATTCCGTGACACTCATCTTCAGTAGAGGGGAGTAGTCATGTGTGGGAAATGGCAGGAGGTCCTTAGCCATAAGGGAAACAGGGCGACGTAAGAACGGATACTCGGAGTGACAAGCTGATTAGGTATATCCCGGCTACTAATCACTCGGGTGCGGAGGACGCCTGTTAGCTACACGGTTTTCAGACAGTCCGGTACGGTTCGGCATAGAGGAAGATATATATGATATAGAGATAGAGAGAGAGAGAGAGGAAGAGAGGAGAGAGAGATAGAGAGAAGAGATTGGCGAGAGAGAGAGAGAGAGAGAGAGATGAGAGATACAGAGAGAGATAGAAGAGAGAGAGACAGAGCGAGAGAGAGAGATAGAGGTAGACAGAGCGAGAGAGATGGAGAGAGAGACATAGCGACGATATAGGTCCGATATAGACAATCTATATATAGTATATATATACTATCTATATATGTATATATATACATATATATATATATATATATATATATATGTATACAGATATATATATGTATATATATATAGATACATATGTATATATATATGTATATATATATATATATATATATATGTATATATATATGTATATATATTTATACAATGTTACCTGATGTTACATGTTAAACTATGTGATTGTGGAATGATATGTTCACTGTATGTGTTGATGTATATCTTAAATTATATAAGCTTACCCTTTCGTTTTTCCCTGTGTTGTCTACTGTCTATGTACGTTCGTCCTGTCTTGCAATGATCATCCGTGTGGATGTGAGCAGAAGGCGAGGCCACTCTGGAAGACGTTATTGAAGAAGAGAATTTGGTCGAGGTGGAAGTAAAAGCCGAGCCTTAGAACGCTCGTTATGTTAGAATTGTAAATGTTAGATTTCATTTTAACGTTCGGTTAAATATTTTGTAAAACCGTTCGTTCTAGACTTTCCTTATTTCCGTTTCGTATATGGTATTTTCTGTATATAAGCCGTTCGGCTTTGGAACCTTGATCCATTGTTGTATAGACTGCACTGTTTTACTGTTTTAATGTAATTAATTCTGATTATGGTAATTACTGTATTTTGGGATGTTACAGTAAGACTACTTAATGATAAGATAAAACATAAATTATGCTTAGATATATAATTTTTGTTTTGTATAGATCTTAATAGTTGACAAACAGTTATTTATCTTTTTGAAATTTAAGTTAAATTTTTCTCATGGAGAGTTTGTAAATACATTTTTATATACTTATATGTTAGTTTATGTTTTTTATCAAGTATGTAATGCTTTAAATAAGTAAGGTAAATCTTACTAAACTAGCGTGTTACATTTTTTTTTCATTTTGAGATACTTAGTTTAATAAGATAAATTTTTTTATAAATTTTGTATATGCTAAAATTTGTATGTTTTTAAATAACTTTTATTACTAAATTTGGTTTAATTATATATTTGGTCATCGTATTTGTTAGGTTGGTTCAATTTCATCGTCGTATCTTTTTTTGGTTCAATTAAGTCTCCATTTTTTTTAAAATTGATCAAATTTGGTCATTTTTGTTAGATTGTCGTGTATCTACATGCCAAGTGTTAATTTGTAGTATTTTCAATTACTTTCAATTTTTAATTTTTTTAATGAATAAAATGAACTATCATGTGTTAGGTCAGTGTCATGTCACATGACAGTGATAGGTCATTATCATGTCACATGACAGTGATAAGTCATTATCATGTCACATGACAGTGGTAGTATCACACATGATAGTGGTAGTGCCATGTAACAGTGACATTGCATCACGTAGTGTTACTACCACATGGTAGTATTTGTTTTCAGTTTAGTCCCATTTTTCTTTTAAAAAATTAACAATTTGGTCCTTTTTAATTTGAGACTAGACGAATAAGTATTCATAATTATAACTTATATATACATGTTTAAATATTTTCTTAAAATTTTGCACATCAAATCACTCCACTTAAATATTCAAATTAATTTTTTACATAAAAAATTTATATTTTAAAATTATAATTTTTTAAAAATATTAAAAATCTAAATGTAAAGTGATACTTGTAACTTTTAAATTTTTAATGTGAAAAATATACATTTTTTAAACATTACAAGTTTCCCTTTATATTTACATTTTTATTATTTGTTTTAAAAAATTAAGTTTAAATAGAGATTTTTTATGTAAAAATGTAAAAATTAAAATTAGTAATAAAAAATATTTAAAAGATGTTTACATAAAAAATTAAAAGTTTTAAAATATTTATTAATGAATTTATTTAAAAAAGTTATTATATAAAAGATTATAAAAAAATTATACTATTAAAATAAATACAAGAAAACAAATATGATCATATAAATATTTATAAAACTATAGAAAGTTAAAAAAATCCCATTAATCAAATTCTTAAAAACCAAATAAAAAATATGCTCATCTACAAGTTTAGGAAAACAAAATTAAAAGGAAAGAAAGAAATAAAAAAAGTAATTGATTTTAATATATGGGAGAAAATGAAAATTTATAATTTCATATAAGAAAAAATAAATAAAAAATATTTAAGAAATAAAAAATAGAAAAAATCATTAAAAATATAGAACTTTTTTAAAAGAGAATAATAATATAAAATCATATGTTTTATTGTCACAAGACCAAATCACAAACACAAATGTTTTCTAAATCCATAAGAAAGTGTGCTTGAAAAAAATACTTCGCTGCAAGTTCGCAATGTGCATTAATGATAATAAATGTTAGGGTTAAATATGTTTTTTGTCCCTTAAGTATCACACGATTTTGGGTTTAGTCACTGCTTGAAACTTTGATTGTTTTTAGTCCTCATAGTTTTGAAACTATTACTATTAGTCCTTAAAATTGAACGGCGTTAACTTTTGTTTGACATAGCAAACGGCAAGACCACGTCTTATGCCAGCTTGTCTCTTCACTCTTTGTCACGTTGCTTGTGCTTGAGAACTTCGTTCATCTTCTTCGGCACAACAACTGCTTCTAGTGTACCATCACCCCAATCACGCAACAGCCCAAGCCACAAATCAAGCAAGCATCTCCATTCTTCACCTGCAAAGAATCCAAACAGCGGAGCCCCTTCTTCAAACAAATGGAGCCCTAGGGAGGGGTTTGCCTCCCCTTACACGTGTGCACCCTAGCCTTCATCGGACCAACCGCTGTGTCGAACCTTCCGCTCAGTCCAAGGCGTCGCCGGCGACACCAATCGCCATCGGGGCCATTTCCAGCCGCGGCGTCGATTTCTCCCTCCTTGCCTTTTTTCGCGCGCGAGAGAAGCTCTCTCGTTCCTCCGCCAATCGTCGCCTGAGAGAGCCCAGCCTCCGCGAGCCACAAACCAGAATGGTCACCGCCAACGCCGTCCTCGACAACCGGTCAGAGTCGTGAGGACTGGTCTCCCCTTCCTCTGATTCGGCGCGGCCCAAAAGTAGGGGTTATCATCCCCATTTCGGCGAAGCAAACGACCGCCAACGTCCACTGTTCCGCGCCGTCAACACCTTCTCCATGGCATTCCAGAAAACGCGAGCATCCATGGCATTCCCAAGATCACCTGAAACTCAAACAAATCCAGAAAATGCGAGCAACCCCAATCGTAAATCGCACCGTGCCGAAAGACGCACACCTAGTTCGCTTCGACCAATCGAGAACCACGACCAAGTGAAATCCCAAATCGCGAGTGTTGCGACGAACCCTAAATCGCCTAAGCCTCTCCGCTGTCGCGCCTTCATCTTGCAAGCTCCCCTGCAGCGACGCCATCCTCCATCAACGCCACCTTCAACGCGCAAAATCCTTGCAAGCCACGACATCCTTTCTCGCATCATCACCGTCATCCATATGCGCCATCACCTGCATCAGACCTGCAAATCCAAAAACACAGTAGAAACTCCATTCGCCACCTGCAAGAGAGCAACCCTTCCTTTCTCGCGTTCTTGGCTCATGATGGCGTAAGATAGAAGAGCAAAATTGTGGCACAGGTGCAGGGGTAAGTTTCCCCAATCTGACAAACCCTAATTTGGTATGGAAGGGGGCTGACACGTGTTAGATTCTTATTGGCCAGATAAAAAAGAAAAGCAACGTAGCAAAGAGTGAAGAGACAAGCTGGCATAAAACGTGGTCTCGCCAGCAATCAAAGTTTCGAGTAGGGACTAAACCCAAAATCGAGTGATACTTAAGGGACGAAAAACATATTTAACCATAAATGTTATAATTAATACATAGCTAAATTATCTTGTAAAAAATATTAATATTAGATTTATGAACTTTTGTTAAACTTAAACCACGTATAGATGATTATTTTATTTAAAGTTTCACTAACCCATTCTACATTTTGACTTATACTGAAATGTTCTAACCAACGTAGAATCATTAAAGATGACCTAAATCATATGCTACATAATCCAAAATGGTATAAAAATATATAAAAGTTTAAAATAATTTTATATACATATTGTAATTTGAGATTATTTCATATACATATATAAAACACAGATTTAGAAAACTAAAAATCATTATTTAAAAATACGACTTTATTTTATTAATGGGACATGCTTATTTATAAGTCTTCGTGAGGAAAACTTTTCTTCGTTGGGAAAACTTTTCATATAAGAATTATTATAATTCGTATGAATCGGCCACCAAAATAAATTATCGACTGATATCACTGTTACGTTTATCAAAGAAAATGTTTACTAAAAAAACACAAACCTCAATAGATATAATTTTACAAGGAATTGATTATAAAATTGACACGAGCCTTTTTTCTAAAACCTTAAAATAATAATAGATTATAAAAGATCTTTCATCACTTTTATATAATTGTTCTATTTCCAACCATTTAAATACAACTTTTATATCAATACAGTACTTGTACTCGTACTTGATTTCCAACCATTTAAATACAACTTACCTATATTTCTATAATCTTTTGAAAATTTGTCCTCGTGTTAGTACATTGTATATTTTATAAATGGCTTAATTACCTACTTAGTCCCCATGTTCGGAGGTAATTTGCTGTTTAGTACCCGGTTTTAAAAATGTAGGCATTTGGTACCTATGTTTTGAAATTTGTATCAATTGAATCCTACCCACTTAACGCCGTTATAAATCTAACGTTTTTTCTGACTGTGTATGTGATTTGTGGACGAGCGGTTATGGACGAGCGTTCGCTTCGCTGGACGAGCGTCCTCTTCTGCCTGACTGGGCGTTCGCTTCGCTGGACGAGCGTCCTCTTCTGCCTGACTGGGCGTTCGCTTCGCTGGACGAGCGTCCTCTTCTGCCTGACTGGGCGTTCGCTTCGCTGGACGAGCGTCCTCTTCTGCCTGACTGGGCGTTCGCTTCGCTGGACGAGCGTCCTCTTCTGCCTGACTGGGCGTTCGCTTCGCTGGACGAGCGTCCTCTTCTGCCTGACTGGGCGTTCGCTTCGCTGGACGAGCGTCCTCTTCTGCCTCGCTGGACGAGCGTCCTCTTCGCTGGACGATCGTCCTGAACGCTCGTCCACAAACGCTCGTCCACAAATCACATACACAGTCACAAAAACGTTAGATTTATAACGGCGTTAAGTGGGTAGGATTCAATTGATACAAATTTCAAAACATAGGTACCAAATGCCTACATTTTTAAAACCGGGTACTAAACAGCAAATTACCTCCGAACATGGGGACTAAGTAGGTAATTAAGCCTTTTATAAATCAATGGTTTTTTTCTTTTTAATTTTAGCGATGTGAAAAGACAAAGTGATATTTTAGCTTATTAATAAAAAGACGTACGTGATACGAAATATATTAATATTTTAGTTTTACAAGTTGAAAAATTAATATATATTAATAATGTAAAAAATGAGTTGTAAAGCAATTATTTGTCTTGAAAGATGTAAAGTATATTTTGAATGAAGAATATAAACGACTGAGAGCTGCTCTAGCTGTCGCATGTCGGTGGAGAGAGATAACAACATGGCGGAAGAAGAAGAAGGGGAAGCAGGTGGACACCATGTGCTCCTCTTACCAGGACCAATGCAAGGCAACGTAAACTCCATGATGAAGCTGGCACAGCTTCTAGCTCTGCATCACTTCCACATCACCTTTCTCACCACCGATTTCATCCACCGCCGCCTCCACCGTTTCGCCGACATCCACTCTCTTTCACAAACCTACCCCAACCTCGAGGTCAAGTCCATCTCCGATGGCCTCCCAGATGATCATCCTCGTTCCGATAGCAACGCTTTAGCTGACCTCTATTCTTCAATGAACTTGCACGCAAAACCTCTCATCATAGACATTATTCTCTCCCAAACTGCTGCAAAACCCAAAATCACGTGCCTCATTGGTGACGGATTCTTTGGAGGCCTCACTGCTGACGTGGCGGATGAGGTTGGGATACCGGTCATTCATTTTCGCGCCATCAGTGCTTCATGCTTCTGGGCTTTGTTCTGTGCTCCAAATCTCTTTGAGTCCAATGAACTTCCAATCAGAGGTATAAAACTATAAATTGTAATGTATGCAGTACTTGTTTGTTTGTTCGAGAGCCCTGGTTTACAAAGCTAATAGGTATGAAACTTCTAGTAGTGTTTAACGTAGTTTTGAGAAAGTGATGAAACCTAAAAATAGAATGTAAGTTGGAGTTTAGATTGAATTAACCTAATGAGAGAAGTTTTATGTTTGTTTTCAATCATCATGCTTGATACGATGAGAACTGAATCGAAACTTATTGAAGGAGAGGAAGACATGGATCGCATCATAGCCACTCTCCCAGGCATGGAAAACATTCTCCGATGTCGAGATCTTCCAGGTTTCTTTCGAGGAACAGAAACCAACCAATTAGTAGACCCTTTAAAATCCACGGTCTTTGACTGCCATCAAACGCTTCGAGCCCGAGGAGTCATACTCAACACTTTCGAGGATCTAGATGGTCCTCTATTGACCCAAATGCGTCTTAAGTTTCTCCGAGTCTTCGCCGTCGGTCCTCTCCATGCGCACTTGAACTACAGAAGAGTATCTGACGCGAAAACGACGCCGTCCACGAGTTCTTTCTGGGAAGAGGATAGAAGTTGCTTGACTTGGCTTGACTCTCAGCCGTTGAAATCGGTGCTATATGTCAGCTTCGGTAGCATTACTACCGTAACAAGGGAGAGGCTGATGGAGTTTTGGTACGGTTTGGTGAACAGCAAGAAGAGGTTCTTGTGGGTGATTCGGCCTGATATGGTGGCCGGAGAAGACAACGATGAGCGGGTAGCGGCTGAGTTGGAGGAAGGGACTAAAGAGAGGGGGTTCATAGTGGGGTGGGCGCCACAAGAGGAGGTGCTGGCACACAAGGCCATAGGTGGGTTCTTGACGCACAGTGGGTGGAACTCAACCTTGGAGAGTTTGGTGGCTGGAGTGCCCATGATTTGCTGGCCATACTTTGCGGATCAGCAGATTAACAGCAGATTTGTGAGTGAGGTTTGGAAAGTTGGGTTGGACATGAAAGATTTGTGTGATAGAGACGTTGTAGAGAAGATGGTAAATGATCTGATGGTTCATAGGAGGGAGGAGTTTCTGAAATCAGCTCAAGCAATGGCTACGTTGGCTGACAAGAGTGTGAGTCCAGGTGGTTCTTCTTACTCCAGTCTCCATGATTTGGTTGAATTCATTAAATCAGCTAGCAGGAAAATTAATTGACACTACACAATTCAAGTTTCCTTCTTGTAACCATGGCTCACATCCAATTTTAATCCTATGAAACCAGTTGAGGTGTGTCAGTGAGGTGGCCCCTAATGGTATCTTATTATTTAAGTTCCTTTACTATTTTCACCTAATAAACGCAGCTTTTCTTTTGGGGGTTTTTGTCACATCTTGATGTATTTGGTTCTTCTGGTTTCATTATTTCATTTTTCGTGTATAACTCTATACACCGGAATATGTTGTTTTTTTTTTCAATGAAAATAGTGTAACTTTCCATCGATTTTATGAAAATGGTCAAATTTTAAAAAATTAGTAAATCGTGTTTGGGGGAAGACGACTTCTTCAATGGAAGTCGTGTTTTATGTACATGATATCTCACTTTAAAATGTTTAAAAAACAAGATGAATAAAAGTCATTAGATTTGATAACGACGATGATTGTAGTAATCTTGAAAATGAGGATGAAAATGAAGATGCTGCATTACCCAAAAAAAAAATTAGTATCATAAATTTAAAGTAATTGGAGTGACTTTGTTTAAATATTGTGTATACATTATATTTTTAGACATATTTGTTTTTGGCAATACCTGTTTACAGTGATAAAGCGGTGAAAGTTGTTTTGGAACATTTCATCCATTTCTGCATTATTTCGATGAGGTTATCTTAGCATCTGGTGGCTGAATTGTTGATGTTGCCATGGTGTATTGCTCTGTGCTGTTAAATACCCACTATAGTGCTATATATAGTGGATTATTGGTTTTGTGTAATATTATGCATTTGATAACACTAGTATATTGTTGAAACTTTGTATTCTTTTCGTGTGTCTAAATCAGATATCTCTTTGTTTGTTCAACCTGATCATAAAGATTTTTTCCCACCTTCTTTTCATGTAAAATTTGAATTTTTTCCAGTAATACATATTGTGGCTTTGAAATATTCAGTAATATATATATATA
>NW_025903077.1:58087-64206 GCF_018835915.1 Vigna umbellata
AAATTGTTTATTGAACGGCTCATGCTGGTTCTGCTGAAATCAGATTCTGAACAACTAACTATATCTTCCAGGCCATGAGCCGCCACATTTCAACCTTTCCTGTCGTTTTTATTACAAAATGTTATTTAATTTAATTTTAATATTTTTAAATTTAGTTTTAAATTTTTTAAATTTTATTTAATTTGGTCTTTTTATTGTCGTTTAAATAATCTCTACGTGAGAACGAGTAATCACGGAATATCAGGATGAACCGCCGGCTTAGCTTTATCCACATTCATACTTTACCAATTCCAATATCCATTCATGAGATATTCCTCCCCAGAATACTCTTTCATAACCAAAGTCATTTCATTCATATCATATTCCATCATCTTTCATTATTAAAACCTCAACTTAACCAATTTGAATAAAGATCTCGTAGGATACCAAATACCGAATGTTAGTTTTGAACCCAGAACAAGATTGAAAACTTGGAGTGAGACCGAGATGTCTCCAACTCAAAACAGATCAAATCGAGAGAGTTACTCACTGGTTGTGAAAGAGACCGAATACAATAATAGTTCTCAGAGGCTAATAGAATCGAACGTTATTTACCAAGTGAGCCAATTTAATGAACTGACTCTTGAGAGTTCAAACTGGACACCGTAAAGCCTAGGCCGAGTACTAAGACTTTAGGCCGAAACTAATTAAGACAGATACTGTAAGACATCAAATAATAGCACTTGACGGAATCATATGAAGAAACCGAACGCCAATAAATACTTAGCTTCTTAATGAGTTAAACATCGAGGAAACCGAATGCCAGTCGAAGACCGGGTCCTGTAGAGAGCGAACACTATTGAGTTTGGACGAACGCTCTTATTATAAAGATAGATTACGAAAATGAGAACGAACGCCTGGTGTAAGACCGAGCGCTTACTTAGTACGAGCTCTTGGCGTAAGACCGAACACTTACTTAGTACGAGCGCTTGGTGTAAGACCGAGCACTACTTAACTTATAGAATAAAGGCCTGATAAATATAAGATATCTTTTAACTAATGTTCAAGAAAGAAAAAAATATACAAATACATATAGATATACTGAAGTTTATAATCAAATCCCAAGGAACGAATATCCTTGGTTGAACACTTAAGTACAACTATTACCAAACGAAATGAAGACGCTAGTCTTCAACTAGAATTCTCTCCAAATGAAAGAACCCAGTTCCAACCGAGTCCACAGGAAAACCGAACACTATATCGAACGAGCGCTGGTCTATTACCAAACACTTATTAAGAACGAACGCTACTGAGAACGAATGTTTGTATAATTGAATGATCAATACTGACTCTCGACAATGTCCCTACCCATTTCATGGCTTTCATTAATCATCAATACTTTTAAACAACATACCATATTTCATCATCAACCAAATCATCAAACCCAATATCATTCCAGTTCCTCATACAGTCAACAATGCAGTAACAACCATTTTTCATATTCATTCAGAAATCAACGAACATGCATCCATACAAAGCAAGAATCTAAATCAAATTAGATAAGCTTCCCTTACCTCTAAGCGTGACCGAACGTTCACAGAGGAAGAATACGATTTCACCACTACAAGTCCTTCTACCCTCAACGCTCAACAATTTCCAGACAGCTCGGAATCGAAAACTGATCGGTTCAAACGAACGCCCTCGACGCCGGAAATGCTCAGGTGTGGTCTGTTTGATGATCGGAAGAAGAAAAGAGTGAGATTTTGTAGAGAGAAGGTGAAGAAATCTAGGGAGAAAGAGGAGAAAACGAGAGTTCAGAACTTTGGGGAAGAATGGTGCATGTAGAAGTGGCGTGAATTTTTGAAAACTTTGAGTTTTACTTCTACCGTCAAAACTGAACAGCCACTCCACTGCTCACACCTGTCTTCCACTGCTCACACCTGTCTTCCACTTCCTGGTTTTCAGATCCCTTTTTTTAACACATGTAATCCACTAAGATGGGGTTTTGAGTGAATTTGAATGAGTCTGACAAAAATAAAATTAATTTATATGTTATTAATTTAAATTTAATTAAAATAAATTTTAATTTATTTTCGATTTATATTAAAATTTATTTATTTTTTAATAATTTAATTTTAAAATTTTATAAAAATAATTAAATATTTTTGGATATTTATCTATGATTAGGAATTTTAAAATATTTGTAGATATTTTAAAAGGAAATAAGTACTTTCAGTACTAATTTGGTAACAGAGTATATGCGTGCCTGGTCGGTTGGATCTATCTGAAACAATCGTCTCCCCTGTTTCCATTTTAGTAAGAGACCAAAGCGAAGTTGAAGACTAGAAATTCAATGGCAGAAGCGCACGTGCTGATCTTCCCTCTTCCAATTCCCGCACATGTTCTGTCCATGCTGAAGCTCGCGGAGCTTCTAGTCCTTCAGAATCTCCGCGTCACCTTCCTCACCACCAACACCATCCACAGCCGCCTCGCTCGTTTCGGTGAAATCCAAGTTCTCTCAGAATCCTACCCCACGCTCCATTTCAAGACCTTTTCCGATTGTTACGACGAGGGTAACCACCCTGGATTCGGAGACCGTATCTGGGACCTCATTTCTTCTGTAACTCTCCACGCTAAGCCCTTCTTGAGAGATATTCTGCTCTCCCACACTCCTCAAATTCCCAAACTTAGTTGCGTTATTCAGGATGGAATCTTCGGAAGCCTTTCCTCTGGCGTCGCTTCTGAGTTAAACATATCCATACCAATCATTCATTTCCGAACCGTTAGTTCTTGCTGCTTCTGGGCTTATATGTCTGCTACAAAGCTCCTCCAGTGCCAAGAACTTCCCATTAGAGGTATGTATATTGACTTCAAATTCATTCATCCCTCTCACCCTATCTAAAATCCACGCCTTACTTGTACCTTCTTTCAATATGCGCATTTCATTTAGTACATGTTCCAATTTCTTTTTGACCATGACAATTTCATTATCAATAGCCATATCTGCTATAATCTCTTAATTAATGGTTCAGGTTTTTCACTTATCAGAAAATTGTTCTTATTCTTAAAGTCAATTTGCGAAGGAACAATTAACTGATACAGTAGACAAAATTTGTATAGATTCAGCAGCACTGGTGATGTGGTTAACATATAAGATGAACTTATGATGTAAGTGGTTGTAGGAGATGACGACATGGATCGGATCATAAAAAACTTGCCAGGCATGGAGAACTTGCTTCGGTGCAGAGATCTCCCGAGTTTCTTTCGACCAAACAAAGAGGGGAACTCGACTTTTGAGTCCTATGCAGACCGGAGTCGACAATCACTTGCAGCAGACGCGTTGATACTCAACACTTTTGAGGAGTTGGATCGCCTTGTCCTCTCTCAGATACGTCTTCACTTTCCCAAAGTCTACACCCTTGGCCCTCTCCACCACCATTTGAACATGAGAAAAGCAGAATCCAACAAAGGAAAAGAGATTCCCAGGTTTAAGAACAGTATTTTTCAAGTAGACAGGAGCTGCATGACGTGGCTCGACGCTCAGCCCGAAGGGTCAGTGATGTATGTCAGCTTCGGAAGTACCACTATTATGAACAAGGAAGATTTAATGGAGATTTGGCACGGTTTGGTGAACAGCAAGAAGAGGTTCCTGTGGGTGAAGCGGCCTGACATTGTTGCAGGAAAACACAATGAGGAACACGTACCAACTGAGGTGAAGGAAGGAACTAAAGAGAGGGGGTTCATTGTAGAGTGGGCTCCGCAAGAGGAGGTGCTGACACACAAGGCCATTGGTGGGTTCTTGACACACAGTGGGTGGAACTCAACCTTGGAGAGCCTGGTGGCTGGTATGCCCATGATTTGCTGGCCATACTTTGCAGATCAGCAGATTAACAGCAGGTTTGTGAGTGAGGTTTGGAAGGTTGGATTGGACATGAAAGACGTTTGTGACAGAGATGTTGTGGAGAAGATGGTAAATGATGTCATGGTTCATAGGAGGGAGGAGTTTCTGAAATCAGCTCAAACAATGGCTATGTTGGCTCACCAGAGTGTGAGTCCAGGTGGTTCCTCGTACACCAGTCTCCACGATTTGATTGAGTACATTATATCAGCCAGCAGAGAAAATAATTAGCACTGCCCAATTCCTCAAGCTTCCTTCTTGCAATCATATCTCACATCTACTGTGGGATCCTAAATGATGTTTCTTTACTATTTAGGTTCTGTATTGGTAAAAAGAAAAAGACAGAATGGAAAAATAAATTTTTGGAATGTGGCATCATAAACGTTAGAGTCCTAAGCTGATACCAACTCCAAATGTGGCAATTGCAGATGATCTTTTAGAGGATGGGACCTCTATATATTTTAGTCTGCATTTTTGTAAAATTTTATTTGTTTTTTATGTTTTTGCTTTCATCTTCTTCTTCCTACACCAGCTCCCACACCTGTTCTCCATGTTTTTGTTTTTTTTTCTTACACAAGTCTTCTTTCCCACTTCATCTTTTTTTTCTTATTTCCGTCCCGTATCCTTTGTTTTTCATGTTCTTGCTACACCAGTCCCACATCCGTCGAGGTTGTGAATGCCAAAAGAGAGAGATTGATTGGGATAAGGGTAATGAGAAACTCCATTAGCGCATGGGTAGTGGAACAGTGGTCTCTCATTGAAAGTGTTGTACATTTTCTTTTCTTCACCACTGCACATAGTATGACTGTATTCTAGATAAACAGATTGAAAAATGTTTTGGAAAATGTTATTTGGACAACAAAAGTTTGACACAATTTTGACAACGGCGACGTGGCAGCTGTGCATTGGCTCAGTGAATTGAAAACAAACCAGAAAAAACCCAAAATACCCCTCACCCCGGTTCACTGAGCCAATTCACAGCTGCCACGTCGCCGTTGTCAAAATTGTGTCAAAATTTTGTTGTCCAAATAACATTTTCCAAATGTTTTCTTAACAATTTTTTTATATTTTTGGACAGATTGTTTGGCCAGGCACCTTTTTACAACGCGAAACATGATGTCGAACAAAAACTTCACAAAATGGTGCAATCTATTTCATTTATGAGAATAATTATTTAAAATAAAAAAAATTCGCATTAATTTTTCGTTGATTTTTTATTAGTGTGATGATATAATGAAAAAATAACAGATATAAGATCAAAAAGTTATAAAAAAATCTATTTTAGAATATCATTTTATTCTTGCTTAAATAAAAAATTGTTAAAAGTACGAATTCACAAAATGCTTCCTATTACTACTTTCATATGATAAAATCGAAGTATGCTTAGCAATAACTCTTGCATTTCCACAAAAAAGAGTTATTTAATTTATATTGATACCAAAAAGTTTGGTCGCACAAAAAGTTTGGTCTCTACGTAGGGACAACCAAGGTGTGAATCCTAACAAAAATTAAGTTTAAAAATTAAATGTTAGTCTCTACTAACATAGAGACAATCAAACTGTGAATCCTAACAAAAATTAAGTTTAAAAATTAAATTTAAAGTATTTAGTAAGGTCTTATTATTATTTACTAATTATTAACTACTAAATAAGGTGGGAAAAGAAATGAAATAAAAAGGAAAAAGAATCAAAGAATCAAAGAATCAATACTAAGCTAAAGAAACCTAAACTAAAATAATGAATTAATGCAACTAAATTGGTCTAAACAAATGAACATTTCTACTCTAGAGAACCTAAGACTAGAAATACAAAGACTAACTATATAAAAAAAACAAGCAAGAATGGATTAATAAATATATCTTAGAAAGTAAATGATAATGCAATGAATTGGAAACAGAACCATGAATAAGAAATCAAAATCTAAAGGAACAAAATTAAAATCCAATCAGTAGAAGACATTAAGCAAAAGTAAAGTTTTAATAAGTGGAACATCACAAAATCCTAAACTAAAACTTGGAAATAAAAGAATTACAAATTAAAACTAAAATCAATTCAACAAAGACACCTAAAGCAAATATTTTACCAAACTCCACGGTGAACATAATATGTTCCAACCTGAACTTGGGATGAGTCTATACAAAAGCTATTGAAAATGGTAAAATTCTACCACGCAGTTTTGCTTGTTTAAAGATGAAGAAGTGAATACATTTTATTTGAAACAAGCAGTTTTGTTTAATCAACAG
>NW_025903079.1:0-24257 GCF_018835915.1 Vigna umbellata
AAACTTGATTTATGATTACATTGGATTGGTTTATGCTTCTAAGAAGTTGATTTATGATTCCATTCAATATATTTATGTTTTAATATAATTTTCATTTAAAATATACTTTTCTGCATTATTCTGGATTGTTCTGGCTATAAAAATATATGCAGGTCTGTTTTTGTAGTTGAAAATGTTGCAGAAATAGACCTCATTTTAAAAAAAAAACAAAGATATATGCCTCGGTTCACGTCATAACCGAAGTAGAAAGACCCCTTATGGCCTCGGTTATGGTCACACCCGAAGCAAAAAGTCTTGCGGATGAGAAAAAAAAAGTCTACTGCCTCGGTTTCAGCTACAACCGAGGCAGTAGAGTGGGACATACTGCCTCGGTTCAAGGGAACCGAGGCATAAAGTCCTACGAAAAAAAAAAATTAAAAAAACCAAAAACTGTACTACTTCGGTTAAGGATGAACCGAGGCCAAATCCTCTCTTTTTATGCCTCGGTTCTCAACCGAGGCCAAAAGTATTAGACTTTTTGCCTCGCCTGAATATGTCTCGGTTCGAAAATCGTTGCCTATAGACAAAAATAACCGTTGTCATTTCTCCTGACTGTACTAGTGTTTGTTTAGCCATTTTGTATAGAGTTTATAAGAATTAATTTATTAGAAATTAATTTCGTGTTTGTTAAGAGATTTTGAATTATCTTATATATACTAAGTTTTTTTGGTCATTTTCTTAACAATACTGAATGTTTTATAGATAAGTAGTATTTATTTAACCGCTTCACCCGACAACGTTATTAACATGCTCATTAGATAGCTTCAAAGTGGCTGATACGATCTTTGAACAAAACAATATATTTTGAATTTGCATGTAATGTATCCATCATATATAATAGTGGCAGAGCTTTGTTCATTGTGAGGGCTCTTTGGTCCCCCAATTTTTTTTAACACATATAAATTAATGTATAAATAAAAATACATTTTTTTAAATTTTAGAACATTATATATGGTATCCCAAAATTTTTGAATACCTATTTTGAGACTCCAAAATATTTTTTAAGATCCATTGGTAGAGAAATTGTAAACGTTTCAAGTATAGACTATGTTGACATTGGAAAGTTGATTTATAGAGATATTTTCATATTATTTTAAACTACAATTTATTCGGAAACTAATTTGCAATCAATAGAGGGTTTACACTGAAAAAAAGGCTTTTCAATGTATGTTATTTTAGACTTTTGATGTCTAAAGGTCTAACATCTTATTATCTTAAAGAGATGTAATTGAGGTATGTTGCAAGAACAACGACATAAACTAAATTGTGGATTTGTTTTTTTAATTTTTCATCGATATTTTCTTTTACTGAAAAAAATTCCAGAATTTTAGAAGTAGTATGTGTATCTATAATAATAAAAGCGTAAAGTATAAAAAATTAGGTGAAAAATACTAATAAAATAAAAAACATACCTTAAACTATGGATTTTTAAAAATTTCAAAACATTTAAAAAAAAAAATACCTTAACGATGACTAGCTTGTTTCTCATCCTATTTCCAACAATTTTAATTTTTGGAACGTCTCCATACGAGGTCTACACAAAAGTTAATTTGAAGTTAACAAAAAATTCAAGGTTAAACTAAAAATGCAAGAAGGCAACCTTTAGGGCACATAAAAATGTCTAGTGAATGAAAACACCAATCTTAATAAAAAATGTAATAAGGGAGAATGAAAGCTTTAGTCCAAACGAGCATCACAATGACAAGATTAAATGAAATGAGTTGAAGAACTTGCTCCTATAAGTTTAGCGTTATCAGTACACTTTGGTGGAACGTTTCGTGTAAATGTGAAAGAGAGAGATGAGGATGTTGATTTTAAAAGGAAAATTGACGTCAGACATACTTATAACAGACGTGAATTAGTCATTTCAACAATCATAAAACCAATAGACGTTAAATAACATCAGACCTAGGGTAGTTTGACGTCATTTAACGTTTGTCGGTCCTAGGATGTGGAATGACTAATGACATGTATTATGAATAGGTCTAACTTCAATTAAGATAAAATATTTATAAAAATACTATCTCACATTTTTAACCTTAAAGTTTATTATTTGCAATATGGAAATTGTGACGTTATAAACTTTTTTGCACCAATATCGTAGATAAGTCATACTATTATTCATTATCATAGTTAAAATGTCATACATTTAACTAATTATAAAATTTGTCAAGAAATAAACACATTGATATTAGATTACTTGTAAATAGATTTATAATACCAAAATAAAAAGATTCAAATACTACTAAAGGAATATTATCCAAAATCATTTCCATGCTTTGAAATATAAAAAATAAAAAATTAGTGTATATTGACTCTAAATCACTGCTGTTTTTTGAAGAATGCAACAAATAATCTACTAATTAAATAGAATTTGATAATATTAAATCTAATTAAACTGACTTGTATTTTAGACGGTATTTTGTCATAACTATATTAACAAATTTTGGTGTTATCCCTTGTATATTCCTATGTATCAGGACATGTTTTACTCTTTCAAATATATTATACTTATGATACAGTTGATTTCGATTTTTTTCTTTCATTTTTTTTTTGTTTTTTGTTTTTCAAACCACCACGCATATTATACTAATAATATGATTAATTATAATTAAGTCTGATGAATCATGATCCGAATTGATATTGATATACAGTACAAAGACTCATTATTCATATGATAAGCTATGCGATCACATGGTGATGAATAGTGACATAGTACCATAAGTCAACATTCCCATGTAGCAATATATACAAGATGAAATGGATCGTTAATTATTTGTAAAATTATTGTCTTTTCATGTTTCATATTTGGGGCAGACATGCTGTGGGGAAATTTATTGTACAATAATTGCGATCGAGTTGCTTCATTTTAATTATTTTTCAGGAATGCATGTCACTTCTACTTACACTATCTTTAGCAGAGGAATAACAAACACACAAGTGAGAGAAAAAAAACATAAAAATGAAGAAGAAATAAGAGTTAAATGAAAATTTTAATGGTAGATCAAATTTTGAGTTTAAAAATGTCGAAAGTAAGAAAAAAAAAGTATATAGTGTCATTTTGGTCTCTAAATTTTTAACTGTTTATTATATGGTGTTAAAATGTTCTAAACCGACATATATTGAGAATGTCTTAAACTTATTTATGAACCGACAATGTAATGAAGTTAATCTATGTATTAGATTATAATTAAACAAAGTAATAAGAAAAATTCCACAAGTGAAGAACATGTTGGAAATAGTAATTAAGCATGTTACACTAGATCATATTAAAAGACAAAAACCAAGAACAAGCACCCAACAATTGCATTAGAGTACACATGTGCATCCTGATAGAAGGAACAGCATCCTCAAAAAAAGGCAAATGCACATGCCAGTACTAACTTCACCATCCTCTTTCTCTTGCAAACTTAGTCTTATTAGTGATCATGAAACTTCAACTTCACTTAAAAGATACAATAAACACATCTGCTAAAGAGATTCTTGTGACCCCAATCAAAGATTCCACCTGCTGAAACTGATAATGCAGAGAAAGATCAATCTCCTGTCTAAATATAGTCACAAAATTAGAATACTGCTTCACCTCAAATATCTCATATTCCCTAAAATTAATTTCTTAAAAATATTTTATACACTGAATATAAATATAATAAGAAAGGTGGAAATGAAGTTCAAAATAACTTCAAGTTAGAATGTTTTTTGAAATTACAACAAAAACATTAGAAGGGTGAATGATGTTTTTCGAATATTTTCGCAAGGCAGCATTTAATAACATATACAAAGAAAGTATGGAAGCGTTTTTTAGATAGACACTAGTTTTATACGAGTAAATGGAAAATGTTTTGAATAAAAGAAAGCAATAAATCACGAATTTTTATACTTGTTCACTCAACTTGAACTACGTCCAGTTCTAACTTGAGACAAATACAATCACACGTGGTTTGACAGTAACACATTACACTATAGTAGTGTCATGTCACACTATCATTGTCGCGTGGTACAATGACAGCTTGACACGTGACAAATTTTTTTTATTTAAAAAAAATATATTTAAAAAATTCAAAAAAACCACGAGCTGACTCATGACATCTTTTTAACCGTGTTAGTACCAAATTAATGACAAAGACCTAATTACTACAATTTTGTCAAAAATAGGGACCCAATTGAGACAAAAAAAAGTGAATGACCTATTTGAGAAAAATCACTAAAAATATGGACTATCAGAATGATTAAACCTAGAATATAACAATAATGAAAAAGAAGTATATGGAATAGCATAAATCACCAAGAGTAAAAGTATATTACATCAAATCCCATTAAATATAGAAAAGTTATTTCTAGACATTTTGAGCACTAGAAAAGGAATAGATGATGAAAATAATAGTGATGATGAGTAACTCTGGTCTTTAGAATGTGTCTCTAACATCTTTCTCTTAGGATAAAATCTTAATTATCTAAACAGATAATAATAATACCAATTTCTAAAATTATTTAATAAACCTTTAAATATCTAAAAGGATAATAATAAAATATCAATAAAGATAAAAAAAACATAATAAAAAGCATTATAATATCAATTATAAAAAAATGAAAAAAAAGGAGATGTACAAATTCTATACATTTAGCGAAGAAATATATGCTTATTATTAAAAGAAAATGAAAAGAAAAAGAAAAAATACCAAAAAATAATAATAAAGTTTTACTTAAAAAAACATGAATGGATATAATTAAACTTTAACTCATGGGACGTTCTTGTTATCCCTGCTTCACACATGATGATGATGAAGAATATGTTGTTTGCAAAAGAAAAGAAATGATAATGGTGAGTAATAGATGAACGGACGATGAAGAAACACATGTAACGAAAGCAGTGATGCCAATCGAATCAATTTCCAGATTGGAAAGCGATGGTCATCGATGCAACATTTTGTCGTGAGTTCATTTATGGTCTGTTTGTGTTGCCAAGCGCTACATAGTGCAACATCTGTTCGTAGTTTTCAAACGATACAGCCCCACAGTGAGAGCGCTGCGATGTGGCCTCTTGACTGCACTTCACTACTTTCTTCTCTTCCATTCAATTTTTCTTTTCATAATTTCAATAAATTCACATATAATACAATTATATGAGAATTTTTTTATTCATCATCCATCTTCATCATACCACCTCTTCTATTTTAAATTAAATATCCTTTTGTAGAAAAATAATACAATTAGATCCGGTTCATTTTGATCATTTTTTACATTTATGATTATAATTACTTATAACTTTTAATTTTAATGATATGCAAAACAATTCATATCTATTTAACATATTTTTACTAAAAAAAAAACTGTAACTAAAATTTATCGATAATCATCAAAATTTATCATTAATTATAAATAGTTTATCGATAAAAAAAATTATTGATAAAATATTCGTTAATAAATTGATAAATAGTTTATTGTCGCTTATGCACTGCATCTTAAGTGAAAATAACATTTATTGGTTAAATGAGTTCTAAAACATATTAAGCAAGAAATAATTATTGTTGGTTGCTTAAAATGTTATTATTTTGCTTTAAGTGACATTTTTGTTTACAATGAGGGTGTTTCTCCTTTAAGCTATACGGTTTTGTCTATGAAATATTCGTATTAAATGAAGCTTAGTTTAAATGATATCTACTTTAAAAGATTATGCTAAATAATTTTTGGTGTTAGATTTACATCAACCAAACATGATTATAAAATCATTGACATTAGTCGATAATAATTCTAAGTAGTACCAACTTAGTCGATAATAATTCTACTCAAAGAAAAAATATTTATTTATTGAAAAAGGTTAAAACTAATTTCATGTTTTTTCAACTTAAAAAAAATAGTTTTTATGAAACGAACACAAATATTTATTTGTTATTCATTAATAAAACATAGCCTTCAGTTAGAGTTTTCTGGTGAGAGTAGTTTGGTGGATTTTTCCAATGTGTGAAAGCTTATAAAAGAAGAAAAAGAGTTAAATTGAAGTACATAAGTTTAATTTTTATACAGTTAGGATATATAGGCGTTTTACACAGCTTATTTCTCAAAAATTATTTTAGTAATGTTCTCCTAGATAAAATTATTTGTTGTATAAAACAAAGAAAAATGTGCAACCTACAAAGTACAAACATAAACAACGGGAGAAACTATAAGTTTGAAACGTGTGATTTCTAAAAATTTGTTAATTCTTCTCCATTATTCTCGAAGGAGCAAAACATGATCAAAACAACTACATATTAAAATTTACGAGAATTGCTCTCCTGGTCATTTTTGTCCCAAATTCTAATTATTCCTTAACAAAGGTTGATTAAATGCTTTATTATTATTATATTAGATTATTATTTTGTTTAATTAAATTTTAAATTCTTTATAAATTTCGACAGTTTTAATTAACTCTATTATTTTCTTTTAATATTATGTAACACTTTAATATTTTTAATTAAATTTATGTCGTTAATCTATTTCAATTGAATTTTCATTATTTATTCTTTTAACATTATGATCTAATTGTTATTTTGGATCGTCATATTACTTTTTTATTTTTACAAATTGAAAAATGAAACATTTCATCGTTAATATTAAATAATATTATGAGTTATCAAAACCTGAAAAATGATTTTTATTGTTTTAAATGATAATATGTTGTCATACTTCTCATGATGAGTTTAGGTAGCGATTAAGGAAATATTATCTTTCATCATCATTAACGTAAATAACAGTGATAGTCTCTTACCATTTAACTCATCCTTTTTAAATAATAAAAATAATTTGTTATTCTACATTAACTATTATATCATTTTATATTAAACATAAAATCTCCCATTTTTAATACATAAAAACAATTTAAAAGAATATAGAAGAAAATAATCATCATATCATCCTATTGCTAAAAACAACTAAGCAACAAAAATACAATTAATAAAAAGAAATGCAAATTATAAGTAATTAAAATTTAATTAAGTATTATTGGTTTGCATATATTTGAAAGGAGCAAATTGATTCAGAGAGTGATTCATGGTGACGGGTGAATCTTTGGGAATATTAGGTGGGTTCCAAGTCATAGTCCTTTATGAGTGACCATAATGATTTGTTTAAGCGAATTTTAATGACCTACTAATACTATTATAAATAAAATACTATTAAAACTAGGGATAAAAAGATAATAATTAAAATTTCATCTTAATCATAGTCCACATACCAACACCACCAATCACTTGAGCTTCATTGCCAGATCATACTCCATTATTTAAGTTAGAGGTACAACCACTTATCGTACCATGTGGCCATAGTTTAATAAATGTACGGAACATGAAATATATAAATAATGGAGTTTCTTTTTAGGTTAATGATTTTGTTTATTTCTACATAACTTTCTATAAACATTTCGATAGAAAAAAAAGACGAATTCTTTTGTCGATTCTTTTCAAAATTTTAAAAAATATTTTAGAAAAAAAATCATAAAATATAAAAATTCTATTAGTGACGCAACAAATTCATAGTTTGATTTATGTAACCTTACGTTCTAAAGTAAAACAATTAACAATAAGAAATATAAAGTTTTATTAGAGTGATCTAACATAATTATAAACAAATTTTATATACAAATTACTAAACTTAAAACTATGTACAAGAATGATTATCTAAAACAACCAAAGAAAAATACAACTAATAAAGTATACTAAAGCTACTATGCAATTGGACCATCTCCATTCCATTACTCACACTCATCAAATGATCATCGTCCAAACAAGTACACCAAGATAATT
Source organism: Vigna umbellata (assembly GCF_018835915.1). Next base: position 7,821 of record NW_025903079.1, read on the forward strand.
AAACAAAAAACACACAAAGCAGGGTAAGCTAGTGATAAAATAATTAATCATAGTATAATAACATTGCATGCATACATCTAATTTCTCATCAAGTAAATCAGGCATCTTAATCATGCCAAAAACTTAGATTGGACTATCTAGATTTAGTATGGATGTCGAGCTATGACGGGTCATGCACTTGTGGTGGCCTTTACTGTTTTGTAGAGTCATTGATAATGGGTTTCACCCTATCACACTTAGTCTGCATCGCGTCTTAGGCCATATTGGAAGCATATAGAATAAGACCTCCTACTACTCTCACCACATGTATCACTCCTCTCTAATTGAGAATGAATGATCATTAGAGTGTTAGGATAACATCCAAGACTGAGCTCCCTACATTCATACCAACAATTCTTTCATACAACCATTAAGAGTTCTCCTTAGAACTCTTACAAACCTCACATCCATCCAATCATATGTTCCAAACCATACCACAAATAATAACATAAACAATTATACCATTTAAAACTATGCATTGTAGAGAAAGGTAGTCAAAACACCCATAAAGATTCAAACCTACTCGCCCAGTGCTAGAAACTTGGTGCCCAACAAGCATAGGCTCGTCCAGCGAGTCAAACCACTCGCCTAGCGAGAACAGAGACAAATGGCCTCTCCAGCCCAACGAGTTAGCTCGCCAAGCCTTTGAAACTCACTCCCAACCCCCCCCCCCCCAAAAAAAAAAACCCATCCAGCGCGTAGTATCTACTCGTCCAACGAGAGCCAAAATAGTGAGCTCCACTAGCCTAGCGAACTAGCTCGCCTAGTCACTGAAACTCACTGTCAGAACCCCTAAATACTCGTCTAGCGAGCCCCTTTTGCTCGCCTAACCACTCCTAGTTGGGATTTTAAGCTACAATGGACCTAACTAAAACGTATATGGATCAACCTAAAGTCATTTTAAAATGTTTTGCCACAAGATTCAAACTCAAAAATTATCAAAACATTACTTAAAAGACCATTATTCAATTCTTCAAGTTTTAGCTCATATTTAACCAACTTAGGGACTCTAACAAGTGAGAAATAACTTAACAACATACTTCAAACCTTTTATTTTGACACATAACCTATATTTCAAAATCTCACTACTCAAAGCCCCTAAGATGAACTTAAAAACCCTCTAAACTTAACTTATTGACTATTCACACCTTATACTACATATTGTTATGAACTAACAATCCTAACAAGTCTTATTTGATCACAAATTACCATATATAACTCATTTTTCCTTTTTTAACTCCTAATTAAAATTTTCACTATCAACACCTCTATATTAGACCAAAATAACTTGTAATTTAGTCTAGTTCATTCGTTATCAACATTATACCCCACTTTGACATCATAAATAGCCAACCAACAAAATTCACAGCCAAACTTAAGTCCAAACAAAATCATCATAATACATAACCATTCTTCACAATACCAAACATCAAAAGCTTATTCTAATCGAGCAAATCATAATTTATACGATATTCTTATTTTAAACCAAGTCAACAAAATCTACAACAAATATTAAATCATACATAAATAAAAATAAATAATAGCAAAGTCACTAGCTTCCTTTTTGTAAAAGAGAACTATCACAACTCACCAACCTTGCTTCTAGCTTAAAGAATCCTAAGAACGCATATAGAACACATAAATGTGATTAAAGAGTCTTTAGAACCTCTTATCAACAAGGAACTATGAAAAGAGACCAAAAGTCATATGCGATAAGAAATCACCATACATGATCTCAACCTAAGAACGAAAAGAAAAAGGAGTCAAAATTTACTTGCTCTGCACTAGAAACTGATCGGTATATGTTGGAGAATGCACTGCAGTGATCTCCTAAGCACTTCCTAATAGTCAAACAGATGATCGAGAAATTAGAATTTGTAGAGAGAAGGGAGAGAGAACTCCGAGAAAGATTTATAGAGAGATTGTTAGGTTTTAGATAATGAGACAAGTTTAAGAAATTATGTTTATATTATTGAGTTATTTTAAAATTAAATACTCGATTTCATTATTTTGAAACGTATAAACTTTAATACTCTAATTTCTAAGTTCTTAAACGAATATATATATATATATATATATATATATATATATATATAATCGGAGTTGTTGATAGGGGGAGCACGGTGTTAGCTAAACCTAATCTATGATGTTGGTTTTTTATGATGACAACACATTGTTAATAAAAACATATGTGTGAGTATTGTGTGATATATAAGTTGAATGTGTACATGCTTACTGTGTAATATGCATACTATTGTGAAAGAGAGAGTTGTTGTTGCCATTTTTGTTGTGGCAGCCTATCAAATTGTTCGGCATCTTGCCCAAATTGACTTTGACCCATGTTTAAGTGAGGTTTCCACCAGTGGTTGAAATTACCTTGGTGGAATTGAGTGTCCATATAGTTAACTTCTTGTCCGAATTGCATCCTGCAAGCACTAGACACAAAACCCTAGAAAACATTGTTAGCAAAAAAACAATAAAAATAAAAAAAAACAAAAAAAAACACCAAAATAAAAATATGAAAAAGAAAAATAAAAATAAAGTCAAAGTTAATCAAGAATCACACAAATAGAATAGTTTAAACCGTGAGTCCTCGGCAACGGCGCCAAAAACTTCTTGATGGATTGGAAAGTGTACCAAATCGCACAAGTAATATAAAATGGTAAGACCAAGTATCGTATCCCAGAAGACTCTCGGCACTATACAGTTGTGTGATGATTCTATTAATTAAGACTTAAATAAAATTAAATCATTGGTTTAAGATGCAAGAACATAAAATTAAATATGAATGCAGTTTGATCACTAGCAGAGTAACACAAAGATGACGAATGTTGTTTATAATGAGATGAGTATGTTGTTGGGGTTAGATTTCACCAAGTTCCCTCTCATGTATGTAAGAATTATTCTTTATGCATTAAAGTAAACATCACTCACTAAATCACATAAACCCAATCCCTCGGCGAATAAGCATGTCCTTAACCACCAGTTCATGCAATTCCTAGCATTCCTAGCAATTAAATGTGAAGATCAAGAGTTTAAGACGACCAAGACTCATACCCTCATGCAATTCATAAATCATGCGATGAATGAGTTAAACAAAGCATGTAATAAGCACAGTTTAATTTTTTTAATAATTATTGAAAAATCTTTTGTTATTAAGAATCAATTCAAATACATGAGAGTTCACAAGGTTACATCATTCCCCAATAACAAATAGAGTTTAGTTCCCCACAGACATGGAGAAACTAGATGAGTAATGGAAAAACATGAGATAGCAAAACCCTAAAAGTAGAGAAAGGACACTTTCGCATCCAAATCTGCCTTCAGAGAGTGGAAGAGTGTGCTGTTGTGCTGCTCCAGCCAGAGATACAAAAACTAGGACGCCTGGGTCCTTTAAATAGAACATAAAAACAACAGAAAACAGGTCCAAGCCCACGAACTAGTGCTCTAGCGCCCTACGAGGCCCGCCTGGGCGGTGTGCGGCACCTTTTGGCGCTCAAGCGCCCTAGAGGGGCGCCCGGGCGCGGTTTCTGGCTCTCGAGCGCCTCTGGAAGAGCGCCTGGGCAGTGTGCGGCACCTTCTGGAACTCAAGCCCCCCCTGAGGGGCGCCCAAGCCTCGAGGAATTTTTCAGCACTGCGTTTTTTTCAATTTTTCTGCAGTTCTGCTCGCTCCTTGAGTTCTGAGTCCTTCATACTTTGACTCCTCTTCCAAATTACTTCATTAACCTACTAAAACAAGGGAATTTAGTCCTAAAATCATTAAGTTCAACCTCAACTCTCTTATTCACAAAACTAAAGCAAAAACATGATTCCAAGCAAGTTTCTAAGCAGAAAAGGGTGCATTTAGTGTCAAAATTACATCATAGATAGCGGTATTTTCAACCATTATCATTAGTCGCTGTAAACCCTTGCTGTAAAAACTCAGATCTTTATAGTACAATTGGCTTTCAATCTCAGGTTGATTGAAAGGGCACTGGATGTATGCATTAACGCTGAACCAGTATAAAAACTGAGTTTTATTTTCTTCTCCCTATCTTTTTACATAATCGATTATGTACTCTTATTAATTGATTACGCATACTATTACATTGCACGCACATTGCTTACGGCACAAGAAAGTTTTCAAGAACAATATCATTTGCGAAAAAGATTTCAAAAGTGCACATTTTTATAAAACACCAATTCACCCCCTCCCTTGGTGTTGAGAAACAAAGCTCATAAATTCTAACATCAGTAATTAAAATATATTTGTTTTATATTTTTTTATTTGTATTATTTTTGTACACGAGAAACTATAAGATCCAATAATATTTTAATACTAACTTTTAAAATTAATAGAAGGATAAAGTTTATAAATAGAAGTTAAGTTGATTTCTTTTTTCTAAAATATTTAACCTAATAAAAAAGCTCTCTCTACATTTTCTTTACCAGATCAAAAGTTTTTAAATGTGGTTTTTTTGCTAAACTAAGATCATGTGAAGTTAGTGAAAAGTAGCTAAAGCATTAGTGAAACGAAAGGATATTGTCTCGATTATTTTGGGTTTATGGCAACGGTTGCAAAACCGAGGTATATTCAGGTGAGGTAAAAAGTCGAGACTTTTGGCCTTGGTTCAAAAATTGAGGCAAAAGGGTTACAATTTTACCTCTAATAAAAAATCCTGAAGTAGTAAAGAAAAAAAATTGGTTGGATCTAGAATCTATGCACAAAATCAATCAATCAAAATGAAATAAAATCATTCCTAAGCACTTAATCAACGAAAAATGAAAGAAAAATTGGAAGAAATGTTGAAGATGGTTGTTGAAAATTGAAGTTGAGGAGGCAACGACGCAGAAGATGACTTCTATCTAAAAATACCTCTGTTTGTGAAATTTAACCTTAAGCGCATGTTATTACCTCAATTATTTTTTTAACCGAGGCAATAGACCTCTACGACCTCAATTCTATACAGAACCGCTGCCTAAAGCCTTTGAAAAAAATTCAGTTATTTTATGCATCAGTTCTCTAAACAACCAAGGCATAAGTACCATATGGCCTCGGTTCTCTAAACAACTAAGGTCATACACCCCTTTAGGCTTCAGTTCTTTTTGAACCGATGCATATACATTTGTGATAATTATAGAAATGTCACTGCGTCCTTTTATGCTTCGGTTGCAACGAAACCAATGTCAAATAGGCGAGTTAAAATCTAAATTTTGGTTTTGGTACGTAATTTTATCTTTATTGATGTTTTAAGTAATTTTTTCTTCTATTATGGAGTAATGTTTAACATAGGATGTTACCTCTGTAACGTAGTATTTTGGATCATTGAAAGTGTTTTGTAAGAGATTGTTAGATAAAAAACAACTTATTAAGGTAGGTAATAACACTTTTTTCCAAATTTATGTTGTTTTGAGTTTTTATCGGAAAAGGGTATGGTCCTCTGGGATGATACGAAGAGATTTGATAGTTGATTTTGTTTTTTATTAACAAAGAAGAATATATATATATATATATATATATATATATATTATTTCGGGTAATCAAATTTTTATAGATGATATTTATAATAAGAATTATGCTAATATGTCTCTTAATTACATATCTTTACTAAACTTACACATCAATTTGGAAATATATCTACCCAACAAGAAAAGGGTTACAAAAGTTTGTAAAAGAATGCACCATCAAATATACATGACAACATTTAACCAAACACATATCAAAATACTCTTTTTATTTCTCAGATAAGGTTTTTCATAACAGTTCAACTTTCTTTTCCGTAGCCAGCTTTCAAAACCATTTTGTACACCTTTGGAGTGGGTATAAAACTTTGTTTTCTTTAGTGGTAGCTTCAATACATCTGCACAAAAATTAGATACAAACACACATGTATTTTCATTATATTATATATCCTTCCATCTCTTCCTATTATAGGTTAGTCTATCTCCCTTTCTTAGATATCCTTGTGTTTATAACATACCGCTCTATACTGTCTATGAGACGTAACTAATGCACTCAATTGGACATTGAAGTCATTCTACAAATGAGAACTTCATAGTAGGAGTTATGTTTAATCGATGTCAACACTCTCAATTGGGCCATAGTGAAATTTTCCTTTGCATAAACTTTTCCTTGGCTAAAAACAACTCTATTCCTATGAATCTAAATGTTTCATATGACAGAAATCCATAATCCCTTCCATAGATTGTTCTCCTTGTTGTTAAAATGTAACTTGGAATTTTTTTGGAAATGAACATAAAATTGATTATGGTATGTAGTGCTTATATCTACCCATCTATTGCATATATTTCATACCTTATTGGCAATGTTACAAGTAAAAAATAAGCGAGTTACAATTTCTTCCTCTAACCCACGAATCCATAAAAAGGTGTCTTGTAAAGTTGTTCCTTTCCTTCTAAGGTTGTCCTATGTTGCCACCGTATTCAAAATTACTTTCAATGCAAAATGTTATGCAGACGGAAGGACTCTTATATTCCAAAATAACTTGAACATAGTAGAATGTTTCGCGTTATGTGTTATGCAATTTTATATAAGTTGATTTTTTTGATATACTTCTCCCCATCCTCATCTTTCCAAATCCATGTATCCTCATCTTCTCTATGTAATGAGTTAAGTGTTAATATATGCATGAATTCTATTAGTTGAGGTTTCTCCCATTTAAATAATTATCTCCTCCAACTTAGTTTCGAATCCTACTTGTTACCAATCTAACTCCTTAACTTAATTAATTTTGTTCCCTTTATTAGAATTAGCATATATGTTAGGGAACTAACATTTAATGGGATATTGCCTATCCATGTGCCCTCCTAAAACTTGAACTTAGTCTATGATATAACTTTCCACTCAATATTTTGATCAATCCATCTTCTTTCTTGACCTTCACTAATTACTTCATTTGAATCTTTCTACCACAAAGGTGTATATTGTTTTTTGAAATTGCCATTTAAATTTATCCAAGATCTATATTTTTTATTCTAATATATCTTTCCATATTCCATGTTCATCCATATTTATCATTGTTTTTATTTTATTTATTTTTATCTTGTATTGGTAGCTTTTGTTAGAATTGATGACCTTTATTTCTCAACACCAAAAAGGGGGAGGGGAGGGGAGGGGAGGGGAGGGGAGGGGAGGGGAGGGGAGGGGGGGTGGGTGAATTGGTGTTTTATAAAATCTTGCACTTTTAAAAGCTTTTTCGCAAATGATAGTGTTCTTGAAACCTTTCTTGTGTCGTAAGCAATTTTGTGCAATGAAACAGTATGCGTGTAAAACTATTATCGAATGTAAGTCCAAATGTAAAGAGATATCGAGAAGAAAATCAAACTCAATTTTTATACTGGTTCGGCCTCAATGCCTACATATCTAGTCACCCTCCCAATCAACCTTAGATTAGAGAGTAATTCACTATAATGATCAGAGTATTACAGCTAAGGCTTTACAGAGCAACTCTCAAATGTAAACACCTTACAAACTCTCAATCAAATATAGAACAACAAAATCTGCCAACACAGAATACCTCGTTCCTGTCACAGCAACCCCTTTGAGATATCCCCTCTCAAAGTCAAGAGTACACCACTCTTCTTCTTGATGCCACACGTATAGGGAACAACAAATCAAAGATTGCAAGTTTTCTTCTCCTGATCAAACATAATTAACCTTCAGTTGTGCAGAGACGATCAGTCTTTTCAGCCCATTTCTTCTTAAGAATGCTTCAAGATCTGTAAACCACTTCTCGTTCTTGATTCTTGGAGCCTTTGATCAATCTGTAAAACTTATCAGATGAAAATTAATCAGATACGAAAGTGTAATTCTCAATTTTTCTACAGAAAATCAAACAATGCGTCAATATATAGTTTTTGTCAATTCTGACGCAAATCAATCAATTACTACAATAATGTAATCGGTTACATTAAACACATGTAACAGGCTTACAGGAGTCAACACACAAAATTGAATTTTCAATTAATGTAATCGATTCTCATTAAAAGCTAAGTCAAATACATTTAAAAATATGACCGTTATAGCAGTTATGATAAGCATAAGTCAGTTTTCAAATCTTAACAGACTTAATTGAATCATAAACTTTGTAATTGATTAAGCTTTAACACTTACAAGATTTTTGAAAACTTTTCTTTCTAAAATCTCATCACAGCACATTTGAAAAAGATATGTGCAAATACACGAGTTTTAATCGATTCATCAACTAATGTAATTGATTCAAAACTAGTTGTTTTACCATAGTTTAAAACTCAAGCTGACTGATGACCTTAATTGATTATCACACCACTGTAATCAATTAAGTCATTCAGATATACTTTTGTGCATGTGGTTTTTATATCACCAAAACATATATTATGCATACACAGATATAATCACTTCATAAACACAATAGTATGAATCAATCAATACAATATGTCAATCAAATGTGACAAACACAATATATGCATATTTCACAGTAATCATGAACACATATAACACATAACACATTATACATACATGTATTTTTATTAACAATGTGTTGTCATCATAAAAAACAAACATCACAGGGATTGCGTTTAGCTAACATATTGCTCCCTCTATCAACAACTTTATTACTACTTTTTAAATAATTAAAGTTTTTATTTAAGAAATTGGAAAATAAAAATATTTAATATTTATTTGTGAAAATATTGTGCAAATAAGTTGAAATAATTGAATTGAAGAATATCTATAAAAAAATCAATTATCAACTGATTGAGTTACTTCAATTACAAAAATCAAATAAATAGAGATTATTGAAGATTGAAGAATATATCAAAATCAGGTTTCAATAAATTGGTTACTTCAATTACAAAAAATCAAGTACAAATTTCAGGCCAAGTCCAATTTGAGAAAACTCGCCTAGATCCTAAAGTCGGAGGCTTGACAGAGTTAAAAAAAACAAACCTTGAAGCATGTGAAACTAACTCTAAGAAAGATACGAAAAAGGATTATTATAGAGGTTGAAGGTATGGCTTATTATTCTTTTCTAGCGTTTAAAATGTAGAAGAGTAACTAACTCCCTTATTTACGGTGTTGGATGTAATGTATCTTCAATCTTTGTGATTTCTACTATTCAATATATTTCTTTTCCATTACTCTTGTATTCTATTCTTGATCTTAACTTCATGAATTGATTGATTGTATATATGTCGGTATTTGATTATTGCACACGATGTTAGAACTTAAACTAGAATATAAAAACTAATTGATTGAGCATTTAAACATAGAACTTATTATTACTGTTTAGACCCTTCACTAAGATATTAAGACTTGTTACAAGTTGTGTGAAAGCTAGAGTAGGAATAGGAAATATATTGTTTAATGTTTTTCATATTGATTTGATGTATGACATCTAATCCCAGTGAAGTCTTTACCATAAAGTAATTTCATAAATATTGTTTTCTCAGTTTTAGATTTATTTCATACACATAAACAATTTTCATTCTTTTAAAGTTCTTCGCTTTAATTAGTGAATAAATATATTTTTTTAACAACACAAGTATATATGAAAAACGATATTTGGACTTATCACTTATTATTTGTACCATTTGGTACACTTGCCAATTTTGTAACATAACATATCTAACCATTCCAACTAAACCTTTCGCCACTATAAGAAACATGAATGGTGCTAAGGGGTCACCATACCTCAACCCTTTTGTAGGTTTACACTCTTGAATTGTGCTTCCATTTATCAACATTGAAATAGTAAATGACTCAAGGCAACATTTCATCTACATAATCCCTTTTGAGAAGTCCCTAGCCAAGGAAAACTTTCAATCTCATATACTTCTCTATACTTATATTTGCTTTCGGAGAACCTTTTATAGATGGCTCTTCCTCCAGTTTTATTCATAGATTAATGATCCCTTCTCTTCATATCATGTCGGTGGACCCACACTCTTTTCGAATAAGAATATTTTGGATGTTTTAGTGATGTGAAATTATGATATTATTGGAATTGTAAGAAGAAGTTGTGATTTAGTATCATGGTACATATTATTTTGTTACTCTATAAATGATTTGGATGCATAAGAATCATTTGTATTATTGGAAACCTAGAAAAATATTTTATTTTTTAATTGTTTGGATTTTTTTCTTGGGTTGAATATTACTTAAATGATGTGCAATTGCTCAAGGGAAGCTTGCATTAACTGTTTTATGTTGCTTAAGCGACATATTGTATAAGTTAAGTAATGAGTTTCAACTTGAACAAAAAAGAGTTTGTAATGAAGTTTTGTATATCACTCAAGTTTTATACTAAACGCTCGAGTGATATGAGTTATGACTCGAGTTTATTTTGAATGTTTGAGTGTGATGTAAGGTGATTTGGTGTGGGACTTATGCCTCGAGCGCTTAAGCAGGTTAAGGTGATGGAGGAGCCTTTTGGAACTTGTTGGATTATTTCCAACAAATTATTTTTTTCTTAAGCATTAGTTGAGATGTTCAATGAACAAATGCTCAAGCGATATTGTAGTTGTTGGAGCAAGGTTTCAAACAAGTGCGTCTCATTTATAATATATGACTATACAAGTAAGGTTCGTCATATATAAAGTATTGGTGGTTATAAAATGTTTTTGCATGAAGGAGCGTGTATCAATATTGAAAAGACTTAAACTTTAGAGATACATGGTTAGAAATCTAAGTATGAATTTTAATTTCACATTAAGTAAAAGTAAAAAAATCACTAGTAAAAATATGGTTTTTTAACGCGCCTATTATGCATCGGTTGAAAAGAAACCAAAGCATAAGTTGGCGCGGTGGCATTTTTGAAATTCTCGCTAACGTATATACCGCGGTTCCTCTACAACCGCGGCCATAGGTGGTATACAGCCTCGGTTACCTAAACAACCGAGGCATAAAACCCCTGTCAAATTCTGACTTTCCCCACGTGGCACTCCTACAATAAATGGGCAGGTAGAGCGTCAGGGAATAGGCCGCGGTCCCCTTGGAACTGAGGCATAAAACCCCTTGTCAAATTCTGACATTCCCTGCTGCATTCTGAACACAATAAAGGTTAGGGAATAGACCGCGGTTCCCCTACGAACCGAGGCATAAACCCCTTGTCAAATTCTGACTTTCCCAACATGGCACTCCTGCAATAAATGGGGGCAGGTAAGCGTCAGGGAATAGGTCGCGGTTCCCCTTTGAGCCGAGGCATAAAACCCCCTGTCAAATTCTGACATTCCCTACTACAGTCTGAACACCATAAAGGTTAGGGAATAGACCGCGGTTCCCCTATGAACCGAGGCATAAACCCCTTGTCAAATTCTGACTTTCCCCACGTGGCACTCCTGCAATAAATGGGGCAGATAAGCGTCAGGGAATAGGCCGCGGTTTGGCGGTGAACCGCGGCATAAAGTTTGAAAAAATTTCAAAATTGCCATGTCAGATGTATTTTGAATTTTTTTTTAGGAGAATAGGCCTCGGTTAAGTGGGGAACCGAGGCCATATTTACTCAATGAACCGAGGTAGTAACCTTGCCTATGTTAAAAAAATAAAATGCAAAGGAATAGTGTGATCGTCTTCCTTCATGCAAACAGTTTCAAAGAACCTCCATCTTCCTTCCTCTAGCATGTGACTTTGCTTCCATTTTCCATCCATTTTCACCGTTTAAACTTGTTTTTTTTCGGTGTCGTGGCCATTTTCAACGTTGACAAAGATTTTTAACCGATCAAAATTGTTCGAAACGTCTTTTTGATTTGGTTTTTTCGATTCTTCCCCTTAGAGATAAATTGCGTTTTGATGTTTCTTTTTATTTCTAAAACTAATATTTGTTTGTATATTTTTGCAGGTTTGAATTTTTTAGAGTTGAATTTTCTAGCGTTTTGATCGCGAGTTGTTCATCATTATTGGCTTTTCACACTATCAGGTTCTTATATTAATGTTTAAATTTTACTTTTATAAGATTGTATAATTTTGTATGATTGAATATGTGATTGAATGATCATATAATTTTGTATCATTGAATAATTTTGTATGATTGTATAATTTTGTATGATGGTATGATTTTAAAGTTTAATTTTTTTATTTTACAATGTTATTTTCATGTTGAATATATGTGATTATTTCAATGGTTTTTTATTGAATGATTGTATGATTGAATTGAATTAACCTTAATTTGTCGTTAAATGATGAATAATTTTTTTTTGTATTGTAATTTAGTGGAATATATAAGTCCGAATATTTATGTATGGATCGAAATTGGATTAATTTACCACGCATTAGTGTTGAGTACGAGAGAGGGGTAGAGGAATTTATACAATTTGCACAACGTAATGAGGGTACAAGTGATTTGAAATTTAGATGTCCTTGTGTGAATTGTTTGAATGCGAGAAAGTTGAACGCAACCCAAATTATATAAATGTTTGGACTTTCATTGTTATATAAATGAATGCTAAAACCTTTCTTTTATATATAGTTTTATTTCAGCAAGTATGTTGTTGGTTGGGAGATCAATTGCTAACAGTAGAAAGCTTGCATGAATTGCTCTCAAGGTTTGACATATGTTAAAGCCATACTTTCTTATAGTTGTTTTGTTGTAATGATTTCACTAACTATTTACAACTGTGATGATATATTGTAGTGTAAGAAACAGAATGGGTCATATGAGTGTGGATACTATGTAATGTATTGGATGACCCACATTATTCGTGTCCATATCACAAGAGGCTGGGAAACGGTAATATTTAAATTTAATGAATTTTGATTTTCTCCAACATTTGGAATTCATATACACTAATTAATAACAATTGTCTTGTGCAGAGATTCAAGACTCCTACTCCAATTCTTGAGAAGCCATTTACATTTAGGCTTAATATCCTATTTTGTCCCCAGTTTCGCTCGAAAATGTTAAATTAGTCCATCCTTTAAAAAATGTGTCAATTACGTCCTCACTTAATAAAATTTGCATCAATGAAATCCCTTCCGTTAAATCCGTACAAACGGCGTTACTTAATAAGAGAGAAAAATAATTAACGCCGTTTGTACGGATTTAACGGAAGGGATTTCATTGATGCAAATTTTATTAAGTGAGGACGTAATTGACGCATTTTTTAAAGGATGGACTAATTTGACATTTTCGAGCGAAACTGGGGACAAAATAGGGTATTCAGCCTTTACATTTATGAGGAAAGCAATTGAAAAACATTTAGTTAGATTATATAATAGTTCATAGTTAATAGATTTAAAATACATTAGAACATGTTTATTTATAGTTATTAGACTTTGTACATTATGTGATGTAAATATTGACTATTGCGTTGAATCTGTTGAATATGTGTTGTTATGATATTGTTTGATATGCAGGTATATTTTTGTGATAGTGGATATCACAAAAACAGACCTGTTATTAAAAAAAAATTGCAGGAGAGTAGGCCGCGGTTGTGGCCAAAACCGAGGTAGAAAGCCTACCTATGGCTTCGGTTCAGCCACAACCGAGGCCAAAGGTTAGACAAATTTTTTTTTTTTTAAAAAAAAGGGTTTTGCCCGTGGTTCCAGCAGGAACCGCGGTCATATCCCTAGGTTATTACCGCGGTTGGAACCGCGTCCAAAGGTTACACGATTTTTTTTTAAAAAAAAAAGAGTTTTGGCCGCGGTTCAAGAAAGAACCGCTGTCATATCCCCAGGTTATTATCGCGATTGTAACTACGGCCTAAAGTCCTAGACTTTTTACCTCGTCTGTATATGTCGCGGTTTTAAAACTGCGACGTATAATAAAAAACAATTGCGGTTGTTTCCCTTCGCTGCCCTAGTGAGTTAAGCCACATATAAAGAAAAATACTATAAACTCATTCTAATATATATGTCTCCTTAAAAGATACACCTAGCACTATTGTATTATATTTAAGATTTAGTTATAACATGATATATTACTAGATATAATTTCATTTGATGTGATGATAGTAGTTAATATGAGAGCATACTCTATTATAATAATTGATGAAAGTGAACTAACTTTCCGAATAACTTAGGATCAAAGTAAACTAACTTTGTACATAACTTGTTAAATTTATTATATTAAAAGTTGGATATTTATATATTTATTTTTAGGACATTTAAATCTTGAAAATATTTTATATGTATTTATTTATATATAGCTATAGTATATATTATCTTACTATAGTATGATGTACTAACAATTAATTACGTTACATAAATCATATAAACGTGTTCAAAATATGAAAACTAACTTAAGAATATATATATATATATATATATATATATATATATATATATATATGTATATATATATGTATATATATATATGTGTATATGTATACAAATTTAAAAAAAAAATACATCTAATATAATGGTATAGCATTTTACATGTATAAGATTAATTTTAGTGAATAGACATCAAATTAATAAAACGCTATTACATACTTTACATACATTTTATTAGTTATAAACATTATTTTTAAAATCGAAATTATTTTTTATTAGTTCAAACTCAATATTTTTATACACGAACCATTATCTGAGGTTTAAAAAATAGTTAATTTTACTCTGTAAGCAAGTACAGACATTTAGTACAATATTTACTTTTGACTTGAATTATAAAAAATATGCATACAAGTTATTCTAGTTATACAACTTTTAAAAAAGACAATTAAACATTTTATTATTGTTTACATGATTTAAAAAGAGTATATTGCATATACATTCAGGAAAATTTAGAATTAGTTTAAAAATCTAAATCTAAAGATAAGAGTACACGTGTAAATATATAAATCCAAAAGACCTCGTCGTATATGCTATTATCTACATATGTAAACATGCTTATCACGCATACGTTAACATAAATCACACCTACAATTATTGCTCTATTCTATACGCGTATATTTTATAAAGTAATGCCACTGTGGGACAAAGCAGGTAAATATTTCATATCAATAACAAAATAAAATAATTCTGTTACCGTAAAACGTATATGAAACTGAAGAATTAATAGTTTTGTTGAACAATTTGAAATAAGAAAACCACATAAATATTTTAATTGATAAATTACAAATTAATAATATAATAAATTTTTACATCACTCTCAATTCAAAATCTTCGATAATAAATCTTTCACATTTAAACTGATAAATGCTTTATAATATGAATGTAAAATATCTATAGATTTTATCAATAATAAATTTTTATTAAAAATCTTACTGATTAATTTTAATAGAATCTTTATTTTTATATCGTTTTGTATAAAAAAAATTCAAATATAAGAAAATATGAAGAAAACAAATTTAGACATATGATCATAATTATAGCTGTCAAAATGAATTACAACCCGCGAGTCAATTTGGTCTACTACGGGTTTGAGTCGGGTTGGATTTGAAAAAATTGTATTTTTTTTATGCAGGTTAGATTTCAACCCAGCTTAAGCGGATTGAACCCGTAATGGGTCAGGTTGGTCCACTAACCCACCTACCTAATTTTATTTTATTAAAATTTTATTAAAACGGGTTGGGCCGGGTGACCCGTTTTGATAGCTCTACTTAAAAGTAACTATCAATTTAATATACATATATATTTGTCTACTTAACCTTTTATTTTTCAATCACTTAAATTATTTGATTTATTTGTAAACAAAAAGGTAAAGTATTGCTTGTTTTGTGAAAAACTCCTTGTTTAATTCAAATAAGAGGCTATAGACTTTATGCCTTACAGTAGAGCTGTCAAAACGGGTCACCTAGCCCGATCCGGCCCGGCCCACCACGGGTCACCTAGCCCGATCCGGCCCGGCCCACCACGGATTGGTCACTTAGTGAGTCAACCCAATCCTGCTCATTTATTAGCGAGCCAGAAAAATTCGAACTCGACCTGACCCACAACGGGTTGATGGGTAAACAGGTTGACTCAATAGCTCACTTAATTACATTTTTTTTAAATAAAAAATACAAACTTTCTATAATTCAAATCTAAACAAATTTCACTCCCAAATTTTACTCTGAATATGGGTGTTTAATTAATTTTGAAAATAAGGAACTTAAATAATTTTTTCAAGCAAAAAAAATAATAAATATTTTTTTATAAAATTAAAATTAAATTTTAATAAAATAAAATTAGGTATGTGGGTTGGTGGGTCAAACTGACCCACCACGGGTTCAACCCGCATGAGCCGGGTTTAAATGAACCGGGTTGAAATCTAACCTGCATAAAAAAATACAATTTTTTCAAACTCAACTCGACCCGAACCCATGGTAAATCGGGTTGACCCGCGAGTGTGACCCAATTTGACAACTCTACCTTACAACAACAAAAGAAAAAAAAAAGACTCTCTATCCACCAACAGCCGAAGTTGTGAGAAATTTCCTAAACATATTATATATATAGTCATATATATATATATATATATATATATATATATATATATATAT
>NW_025903080.1:0-15761 GCF_018835915.1 Vigna umbellata
CATATTATAAATATAAAATACATAAGTTTTATTCATAATTATTTCATCTAGTTTGAATGTTTTTATGCGGCGCTAACGATTTAATAACTATCTTTGTAGCTCTAGAATGTTTCAGTTTATGTTCCTATCTACTATCTGGATATACCAAGAAAGATGTACGGTCTAATGAGGCTACTACGAAATATTTACTCATAGGTGGAGCAAACTCTTATAATATGGTTCATGGTTTATCTTGGCTATATGGTTCATCCGGGGGAGAGATCAAGCTTCAAGAAATAGTGAATGGTCTTATCAATACACAAATGTATAACTCCCAAGAAATTTTCATTGCACTTTTATTCATCACTGTAGGAATTGGGTTCAAGCTTTACCCAGCCCCTTCTCATCAATGGACTCCTGACGTATACGAAGGAGTGCGGTTCGTTCGATAAATTTCTATTGACTACTTTTATTTTTATGATTTATCTTCTTTCAAAATTTGAATAGACTTATGAGGTCATAGGGAAAGTATGTTTCTTCGTACTGATATAATGTTAGTTAAATATTTCTATTTTGATTATAAAAACTAAAGAGTAACTTGATCAATAAATTAAACACTTGAAACTAATTTAAAATCTATGATGGTATTTTAAGTTGTATACCATACATCATAAATATTTTTACATTAGTTTTTGTATTAACAAAAAGTATGCCATATTAAATAAATCATAATTAACTTTTATAATAATAAATACATTAGACTATGTTTTATAATTTAACTAATAGTAATTTTAAATTATTAAATTTTTGGTTTAATTATGTTTTAAATCCCTTTTCAATGTAGAAACTTTCAATTAATAATTTTGTATGATTTACTAAGTATCTTCGATAAATTTATATTTTTTAATTAAGTTAATTTTATGTTAATTGTGTAATATGAGTTATCATGTTACATTTCAAATTCTCATATCACATTTTATTTTATTATTTTAAAATTTTATAATTCATAATGATGAATAAGACAAATGACCATCACTTAAATCACTTAATCGTCACATCATCCGAATAACAACAAGATTTAGGGGAGACTAATTGAGGGGATTTGAGAGAATTTAAAGATAAATTTTGTTGTTGTTTATTTGAGTGAATTTGGAGGTAAATGATAGTGGATTTGGAAGTAAATTTTTTTAATCTATCACGTGAATCAAATCCTACATTAATTCTCACAAACTATGCTTTCAAATTTATTCTCACTTACCTCAAAATTCATTCAAATAAACAACAAAAAAAATTTATCTTAAGATCCTCTCAAATCCATTACTCTCGTCCAAATTCATTCAAGTGAACAATACCTTAACGATAGAAACACAATTAAAAAATAAAAATTTATTAAATATTAAATATACCACAGAAATTTATTAAAGACTCGAAGTTTTCAAATTTATCAACAACTTAAAAATATAATTAAGCTTAACTTTTTGCCATGGTAGTGCATGGAAAACATCTTAATTTACAAGTGTTTGGATTTTATATAATATCACACTGATCAGAAATAATTACTAGAACCATGTCTTTTAAGAGATATATTACAAAGTTTTAACAAATTTACCTTTCAAAGTCCTTCATAATTAAATAATGATAACAATACCACTACATTTAAAATAATTAAAATTTTAATATAGAGATAAATTTTAATCCACATTTGTAATTTTGTATTATTCAAATATTAATGATATATCTTTTATTAATCAACGTATTACCGGATGAGAACACTTTAAACAAATTGGTTGGTCAAACAATATTAAAATTGCTAGTGGAAGCATACATACATGTGTTTTTTCTTTTTAGATGATTAGTTTAACTTAACAAAATAACTTAACTTAAATAAATAGTGATTAAAAGTTAAAATAATTATTATAATTTTAAAAAAATAAATTTAAATTAACGACTATTTAAGGGATAAAAATAAGAAAAGTATTTTTATTTTAATTTAAAATAACGATTAAAATTGAAAAAAAAATGTAAACGGAAAGAAAAATATATAGAATAAATTTTAATAATTCTTTTAATCTTATCATAGCACTGTGCAGTTATTCAATTTTTAATTAAAGTTATTAAAAGATATAAAAGTATATTTGTTTTTTCATTTAATATTGATTCTACACATTACTTGTAAAAAAAAATTATTTACCTTTATATTTTAAAATAAATGAAAAGGTAACTATTATACCTTTAAAAGATGTAAATAATTTGAAAATTATAAATAGAAGAAAAATAATATTAATAATTAAAAAAGTAAAACAAAGATATAGAAAATACAAAGCAAAACAGCGCCTTTTGTCTAAGCAAGAGGCAAAGCGCGCGCTCCCACCCAACCCAACCCTCTCTTAAACCTGGGAGCATAGCAGAAGCATGGAGAGCTAAATTGAATTGAAAGACGAAAAAAGCGCGGGAACCGAAATGGGAAGCTGTAGCAGGAAGAAAAATCAAGATCTGGAGTTAGAGAAAGCTCGCTTAATCAGTTTAGCACTCGAATTCGGTTTCGACGAATCCTCCGCCAACAAATGCCTCCACCGTCTCATCGATCTCTACGGTACATACGCCACCTACACTTCAATTCGATTTCCTTTCAAATCCCCTGCAATGCAATTCAGTGCAACGCAACGCTGTTAACTGAACTTGCTTTCTTTTTTTATGTCCAGGAGAAGACGGTCGCGATTTCATCACCGTCGAGCACTGCGGCGACGATTTTATCGCGACTCTAGCGGAGTCTATGCAGGCTACTGAAGATTGGGATGACCTTCAGGAAATGGAATCACAAGCGTGCGGAACCTTGACGCACTTGCTTGACAAAACCGTTGCTCCGGATGCCGATGCGGATAACGACGACGCTTCGAGAAACTACATTAATGTTGTTGACGACTCGCCTCAACCGAAGAAACGCAAATGCCGCGGTAATGTAGTGGAGTTGGATTCGAGTGACGATGAGGATATTCACTGTAGTGTTCCGAGGGGAAAATCTGTGGTAACACAATAATTTTATTTTATCTTTAGTTTTTTTGCTCGAGTATTTTCAAATTGCAGAATCTGTAAAATCCCTGCAATTATTTTCTTAATCCTACCGGTGATATCAATTTTATTTACTAATTATTTATTAATTGTAAGAGCCTTTCAAAATAAAAGAAAAAATAATACACATCGTGAGCTTCGACGCATAGTTAAACAGAAAGCTGAATATGTGCGATTTGGATATGGACAGGCATAACAGTGGATTAAACAAATATAGTGGACACGGAATGAAGACCGACGCATAAGAAATTTAAAAAAAAAAAAAAACTGGAAGAGGGATGACAAGTGAGCTTTTCTGAAACTGTATCACAGTGATGTGTAGACGTGATACTGATTAATTCAAATCTTTACGAACAAGATTAAAGCTATTCCATGCTTTTATGAGTGAGGAAAATGCATTGACATGGACAGAAACTTATGATTGATCTGCATATGTACTCTAATGCTTAAATGTTTTTCTTCTTTAAAAGGCAAAACCTAGCACAAAGATTGTCAAACAATCTGGGATGAAATGGAATTAGGTGAACAGGAACTGATGTAACTCAAACCCAATATAGCACTAATAAAAAGTTGCTAGGAGAGTTTCTTTGATGGTCGGGACATTGAACTGTTCCCAAAACATGTAAATTTTTCACCTACCCTTCTTGCATAGTTGGTCTACTAAAAGTATAACATGGTTCTAAATTAGTTGATCATTTGGATGGCAATAATATTTGGTAAAAGTTCGTACTATTCTTAGTTCTATTATATTTTCTTTTTTGTTAGCTACATTTTCTGGTATATAAGACTGATGCCATGTTGAGATTATACCGAAATAAATAATATTTGTTGTAGGATTACAGAAGTGGCATCACTCAAGGCTCGGTTTCATCAACTTCCAGCAAAATGCAATCCTCCCTTGCATCAAGGGATAAAAGTGGTACTCTCACTTATGAAGAATTGCAAGCTCTAGATGATATTGAATTGGCCAATGTTGTTATCTTTGGTAATAGTACATTTCGACCATTGCAGCATCAAGCATGTAAAGTAGCTTTGGCAAAGCAAGATTCCTTTATTCTTATGCCTACTGGGGGTGGTAAATCTCTTTGCTATCAGGTCAGTTATTTCTTGTACCTCCCTTTCTCTAAGTTCATATTTGGCCATATTCTTCAAATCACTTAATATGGATGATGGTTAATATTCTGAAGAACTATTTGCTCAAAAGTGCTAAAGATCTAGAATGTGTCAAATAATTGTGTATCTTGACCGTCCCTCTTTTATTCATTATGAAAAGGGGTTTTCCAAACTACAATTTCTACCCAGAGACTCGGTAAATACTATTATCTGTCACCGTACAGTTTATGTGCTGCTGACATTTTTTCTGTATTTTGTACTTACAGCTTCCAGCAACTCTTCAACCAGGTGTCACCGTAGTTGTATCTCCATTACTCTCACTCATTCAGGATCAGATAATAACACTGAACCTCAAGTTTGGAATACCTTCTACTTTCTTAAATTCTCAACAAACTGCTTCCCAGGCCAGAGCTGTGCTCCAAGAGCTAAGGTGAAGTTCACTTCTTTGTCTATCCTTATCTCTCTGATAATTTACCCATGAGAATAGTATATTATACACTATTGTAGTATACTTCCTTTCTAAAAAATCTTGCATGTTACTGCTATTTTAATGTTTAAAATTTTCTTACATTGGTCTTCTTGTATCCAGAAAAGACAAACCATCATGCAAACTTTTATATGTAACACCCGAGAGAATTGCTGGCAACCAATCGTTTCAGGAGATCCTGAAATGCATGCATCGGAAGGTAAAGTTTTCTTGATTTAAGTACATTTTTTTAGACCCTTGTGGCAGAGCAGTAGATTTTGACGTTTATTTCATTGGTGTTTCCTCTTGAATTCCCAGGGACAACTAGCAGGTTTTGTTGTTGATGAGGCACACTGTGTTAGGTACGCCTTGTTCTTTTTTGTGTACAATCCCAATAATTGTTTTTCATCAATAACTACTATTTTAGTTTCTATCTTAAAACCATCAAATGAAATTGTCCAGTAGATATATAGTTGACCCCAATAAATGAGTCAGATGATATGTGATTTTCCAACACCCTCCTTTCACATGTTAGCCAATTGTATGGAACTTTAGATGGACTATAGACTTTAATACCATGTAAGATTTTATCTCAAAAACATTTGATTTTATAATATAGAATCTATCACAATTGTATGGAACTTTGAGACATAACATTACCATTGATCACACATGCTTGAAGTAGTACTGCGCTATATGAGCTCATATATGACATAATGATCGAACAATATGAACAAGCCCCAAAATTTAACTATTAATGAAGTATCATTATTCAGGAAATGTCTTTTTAAGTTAAACTATCTTGGAGCCAATTAAGAAGACAAATTGAATGAAAAATGAACACATTGATTCTGGTAGGCAATAACACACTTCGAAATAGTGAGATCACAAAATGTGTCGGTGAAAATGATATGGAGAGAGTGAATTGAAGAACTCAACTTTTAAAATCTTTTAATCAACCCTTTTGAAAAATTCTTAAAATTATTCTCTCCTTTTTAATGTTAAGATCGTTCAATCTATTTGCGTGGGTCTAATGCAAATTTCTAATGTGTAATGAGTATCTTTGTACAATGACTTGCTCACATGGAGTAGAATGATTGAAATGATGCAATCTGTATGTTCACCATGCAGCCAATATCACAACAACAATGTGAATTTTATTCAATAATATCAAGATCCAGTGGTAATTCACAATTCAATCAATAAAAAAGTCAAGACCCACACAATAAAATCTCGCAATTAAATGCAAGAATTGTAAAAGATAGGGTTTACGAGAGAGATAACTCGAGATTCGATACATCCTCTACAAATGAGAGGTGCATTCTGTCCCCAATTAAAAAATTTTGATTTTCCACTATTTGTCACCTTTTGTACAATCACTGATCAAGAGATGACTAGATGAACTTTATCCTTCCCCAATTCTTAAACCTCCAAAGGATGTATCACGCTTGGGATGCTTAAGAATCAAGCCTAAGCTAAAAAAATCCATATAACATGGTAAAAAATCTAATAGCACAAACTCTAGTACTTCAAGAGCATTCCATTCTCCAAAAATCACTGAGACCCTTTGAATTCCAGTTTGGAAGAGTTGGCGCTGCGGGTCATGATTAACACAAATGGCCAGGTTGTATGGAATCTATAATGGTGGGAAGTTTATACCTGAAAGTAGTTGGGAAACGGTTATATATGTTTAAGCTAAGAAAACTATAAACATAGTAAACATTTTTTGCGATATCTTTTAAGGTTTTAATTATAACTCGTAGCTTTCAAGTAAAGATGAGCAAAATGGGTCAAACTCTAGCTTTGGTGTGCAAGCAGAACTTAAAACTGCTAGCGTAGCAAGTTATCCTACAACAGGGGATGGACTTGTTAAAGCTATGTATTTTTTCTGTTATAAGAGATATCAAATTATCCACCATTCAGTCACTACAATCAAATTGAACATCATGCTTTTCAGCCAATGGGGACATGATTTCCGGCCTGATTATCGGGGATTGGGATCCCTAAAGCAAAAGTTTCCAGATGTACCCGTCATGGCATTGACTGCCACTGCAACCCATGCAGTTCGTGAGGTAATCAGAGTATCAAGTCACTATGAGCATTTCTATTGAGTTTTTTCGCCCCTTTTTCACCTTTAAATAATTTTTATTTTTCAGGACATATTAAATGCTCTAAGAATTCCCCATGCACTCGTTCTTGAAAGAAGATTTGACAGACCAAATTTGAAGTATGAAGTAATTGGCAAGACAAAGGAACCACTAAAGAAGCTCGGACAGCTACTAATTGATCGCTTCAGGAATCAGTGTGGAATTGTTTACTGCCTTTCAAAAAGTGAATGTGTTGAGGTTTCTAAATTTTTAAATGAGAAATGCAAGATCAAAACAGTGTATTACCATGCTGGCTTAGCTGCCCGGCAGAGAATAGCTGTTCAAAAGAAATGGCATGACGGGGAGGTCCATATTGTGTGTGCAACTATTGCTTTTGGAATGGGGATAGACAAACCTGATGTTGTAAGTTGAGCTACATTTTAAAATTATGATTATGCTGTGATAATTCAAAATTCTATGATCAACTTTGTTTAGGAATACTACACCTTTAAAAAATATAGTGCGCCCTTCCCTGTAGATAATTCCGTGTCTTATAGGCGATATATAAATGAAATGACCTATCAATGATTTGCTACTTATCACCAGTCGGATGACTAAAATGACTGGGACCAATCATTTTGAAAATCCACAGCATTACCAAAATCTCCGTACTTTTGAAGTTTTTTTCAAGGCCTTTTTTATTGATTGAGTTAACTAATAAAAGTAATACTCCTACAATTATTCAGATTCCTAGTGATCATCAGATAATTTTATCCATACTGTCCAAGTGCAAGTTGAGAGTATACACCCAAAATCTATTAGATTCATTTACGACCAGCCTTATAAACTTAAATGTAACATATTTACGTTAGTGTAGCATATGAATGCTTGGCTAGGGCAAATATATCCACTTGAAAATATAGGGATTAGTTCTAACTGAAAGATTACCTTACTGGTATGTTAGATTTAAAGATTTTGTTACTCAAATTTTCATTTGTCATGCTTTCAGCGCTTCGTCGTCCACAATACAATGTCAAAATCTATTGAAAGCTATTATCAAGAATCTGGAAGGGCTGGAAGAGATAATCTTCCTTCAGTTTGCATTGTTCTTTACCAAAAGAAGGATTTTAGTAGAGTTGTATGCATGATAAGAAATGGTCAGGGATATAAAAAGGAAAGTTTTAAGACAGCAATGGTTCAAGCCAAAAAGATGCAAGCGTACTGTGAAATAGAGGTAATCAAGCTCCTTTGCATGTCAACCTCTTTTTTCTTTTACTTTTCACTTTCACATCTCTTGTCTGTTTTTGAAAATGTGGTTTAAAATAGTAAAGTATGAGTTTTGGACATAAATTTTTCATATAAAAATCATCCATATATTGCTCACCGTGTTTTTAAGGGTATAGCAAACTGGCCTGTAGTGCAGAAAGACGTTTTTTCTTAAGACTTTTATGTTTTGTGTTTGTTTGGATGGTTAGGTTGAATGCCGGAGACAAACTTTACTCAAACACTTCGGGGAATCTTTTGATAGAAAATCTTGCAAGTATGGATCTAGCCCCTGTGATAACTGTATCAAGACTGTATTATGAATTGCTGCACCATCAATGTCAAGTCTGGTACGCTCTAACAAACTCTGTGGACTATCTGGAGCAGTACCTATAGCATTTTTGCCCTTCAGAAATTTTTTCTTTGAGCTTACCTCCGGAGAAGTCGAAATATCTTTCTTGGTCATTATTTTTCAGATCTATAGAAGAAAGATGTCGACCCAAGATGTACCAAACTTTTGAAGGAAAAAAATTGATTAACTAGATTTGCACATAAAATTATAATTATGCTAAACTGGAAATGGCGTTCTATAGAACCTATTTCGGTCATAATATTATTGGTCTAGAAGTAGTATTGGTTCCTTTAAGTACAAGAACTGGATACAGTTTTACCCAGTTGGTCCTCCTCTCCATACTGATGCTTCAAATTAAATATTTTCTCAGGTAATAGGATGCTTTTGGGAACCGTTATGCTAATGGACTGATGGAGTTATACATTTTTATAATTTTGATATCTGATTTTCATTGATTAAACGCCGATAAATAATGATAATTCTCAACAATACTGTTTGTTCATATCAATTGCATTTAACTTCTGATCTCAAGAACCCACCTTACAATCTTCTGGGCCCAGTTATGATGTTGATTGATAACTTGGAGACATCGAGTACATATTGAAGTCCCTTTCACTTTCTCGAATAAGTCCATGCATTCAATTTTAACTGCACCAATGATATAGAAGTTCATTGAGCAAAATGGATTTTATCGTGATGCACCATAAAAAATAAATTAAGTCCTCGTATAAATGACTCTGCAAAGTCATACAAACAATGTCATAAATCATAACCAATGCATAACAAATTTATGTAATAGCATAAATAATGTGAGAAACCCTAATCCATCTTGTGATAGTGTGTAAACTTGAGTTAGTATATAATTTAGGTAATTAAAAGTCAACTAGTGTTTTGTTTGATCCTTGAAAATGTAAGTTTAGGCAATTGCTTTTTAGACGTGTTACTTGTTAAAGTACTACTTGTATTAGGCCGAGAGATCTCGGATAATAATGATACAAGTAACTACTTATGAAAACTTTAATAAATCAAATTTGGAGTTAAGGTGATTTATCTCGAGAGGAGTGGAAGAGGCTTAACCTTGACCATATTTGGTAATTTGTAGGTGATTGTATTGTCAAAATCAGTATGTTTTATTAAACATCCTAATATGATGCACATGCAATATGTCATCTGTGCATTTACTTGTACACCGAATTATACAATTAAGATAAAAGGCTGAGATGTGTTATGAACAATATGATTTGAGATTAATAAACAATAATACTTTATGATTTTTTTAATTAAAATATTACAAGTTATATGGATAATACAACTGCATTTATAGAAGTTTCTTCCACTAGTCACGTGGAAAGATTAGCTCATGCATATGGACTGGGATTGGGCTGGTAACCGTACGCAGAGGGCTTTTTTGTAGAAAGAAATAGTTTTTACTATAGAATTTTATTGCACATCATGACATAGAAATATGTGCATCCTTTGAGTTCAACTGCATAACCTACATCTTTTTACTGACCCCATTTAGTATGGGGTCCACCTGTATCTATTAAAAGCACTCAACCAAATATTTTGATATCTTATTAACATGGTACGATGCAGAGTTTCAGTGAATGTAGGTTATGAAATATGAATCTGCGAATGTAGCGCAAAAATGACAAATCATAGTCTAAAAGTGAATTATAGGAATATGTATTAAAGAAAAGCACATGCAATGTATTCCTAATTAGTCCCGATATTGTACTCTTAGGTGTCTTTTTATAACAAGAAACAAATTTTAGAATGACGTCTTAACTACTTGCGTTTTTTTACCAATTTCACCCTCAAATAATCTCTCATCTATTACTACATATAAATATAGAAAGCTCCTTATGAGCATTAGATTACAAGACGCGTCACATATTAGACAATAATCAGCCTTAAAATAAGATTTTGAATAATTTTGACATAATAAAAAAAATAAATTTTAAGTATAATTCAATAATAAAAAAATACAAAACTAATTTATAAATTCATATTTATTTATATACTATCATTTGACTTTATTTTGTGTAGTTTTTACCTTTACCTAATCAACTAATTGTCCTTACTATACTATTTTGTCTTCCCAATCCAAAGTGCCATACGTTGTATGATAGGTGAAATGTAAATATGCTCGTAATACAATATTAAGGGCTTAGCAAACCAACAACAGAGTTCTTTTAAGAATTTATACACACTATATTGTGCAAACTTTTTGAAATACAAAAGAAGTCTCAGACAATATATCGAAATTATATAACTAATAAGAGGAGAAAGTAACTTCTGGGTATGGAATTCTAGAAAATCCTAACAAGGTTATATGGTTTCATCAAGAGAATAATTTCTTATTTTCCAATAGAGATCTCAGCATTGTGGGAAGGAAGTCACAATTTTAACAAAAAAGATAAACTAAAGTAGTAAAAAAATGTGAAAAGCCCATTCGCGTAGAGGTTAAAAATTAAAAGATCTTGTACTACAACGTAAGTACGAGACTCAATCTCATACTTCAAATTCATATATGTAAAGCTTACATTTTTTATTAACTAGTTTGTAAAATTTAGCTTCCTATTAACTGTTTTGTTAACTTTAAAAGGATATTAATTCAGTCCACCTTAATTATTTTGAAATATTAAAAATAAAATAGTGAAAAAGTTATCAGAATATTTTTTAATTATTTCTAGTGAAAAACGTATATGAAAAGGCTGAAAGAAAAATATGATATGAGAACAAAAAGTATATGAAAATGATGAGTTTGTATTGTTCATGTACGCAAAACAATAAATAAGTTATAATATGGCATAACGTGTTAGTAAAGAGATGGATATCAGAACGACCATCATGTTATTACAAGTGAGATTGTAATAATGTTTGAACTATAGATATGCTAAGATTTTTGAATAATATTATTTTAAGTTGAATTAAATTAGATGAGATAAATTATAAGTAAGTCAAATTGGTTCAAGATGGTATATTTAGAAAAAAAAANGACAGCTACTAATTGATCGCTTCAGGAATCAGTGTGGAATTGTTTACTGCCTTTCAAAAAGTGAATGTGTTGAGGTTTCTAAATTTTTAAATGAGAAATGCAAGATCAAAACAGTGTATTACCATGCTGGCTTAGCTGCCCGGCAGAGAATAGCTGTTCAAAAGAAATGGCATGACGGGGAGGTCCATATTGTGTGTGCAACTATTGCTTTTGGAATGGGGATAGACAAACCTGATGTTGTAAGTTGAGCTACATTTTAAAATTATGATTATGCTGTGATAATTCAAAATTCTATGATCAACTTTGTTTAGGAATACTACACCTTTAAAAAATATAGTGCGCCCTTCCCTGTAGATAATTCCGTGTCTTATAGGCGATATATAAATGAAATGACCTATCAATGATTTGCTACTTATCACCAGTCGGATGACTAAAATGACTGGGACCAATCATTTTGAAAATCCACAGCATTACCAAAATCTCCGTACTTTTGAAGTTTTTTTCAAGGCCTTTTTTATTGATTGAGTTAACTAATAAAAGTAATACTCCTACAATTATTCAGATTCCTAGTGATCATCAGATAATTTTATCCATACTGTCCAAGTGCAAGTTGAGAGTATACACCCAAAATCTATTAGATTCATTTACGACCAGCCTTATAAACTTAAATGTAACATATTTACGTTAGTGTAGCATATGAATGCTTGGCTAGGGCAAATATATCCACTTGAAAATATAGGGATTAGTTCTAACTGAAAGATTACCTTACTGGTATGTTAGATTTAAAGATTTTGTTACTCAAATTTTCATTTGTCATGCTTTCAGCGCTTCGTCGTCCACAATACAATGTCAAAATCTATTGAAAGCTATTATCAAGAATCTGGAAGGGCTGGAAGAGATAATCTTCCTTCAGTTTGCATTGTTCTTTACCAAAAGAAGGATTTTAGTAGAGTTGTATGCATGATAAGAAATGGTCAGGGATATAAAAAGGAAAGTTTTAAGACAGCAATGGTTCAAGCCAAAAAGATGCAAGCGTACTGTGAAATAGAGGTAATCAAGCTCCTTTGCATGTCAACCTCTTTTTTCTTTTACTTTTCACTTTCACATCTCTTGTCTGTTTTTGAAAATGTGGTTTAAAAAAGTAAAGTATGAGTTTTGGACATAAATTTTTCATATAAAAATCATCCATATATTGCTCACCGTGTTTTTAAGGGTATAGCAAACTGGCCTGTAGTGCAGAAAGACGTTTTTTCTTAAGACTTTTATGATTTGTGTTTGTTTGGATGGTTAGGTTGAATGCCGGAGACAAACTTTACTCAAACACTTCGGGGAATCTTTTGATAGAAAATCTTGCAAGTATGGATCTAGCCCCTGTGATAACTGTATCAAGACTGTATTATGAATTGCTGCACCATCAATGTCAAGTCTGGTACGCTCTAACAAACTCTGTGGACTATCTGGAGCAGTACCTATAGCATTTTTGCCCTTCAGAAATTTTTTCTTTGAGCTTACCTCCGGAAAAGTCGAAATATCTTTCTTGGTCATTATTTTTCAGATCTATAGAAGAAAGATGTCGACCCAAGATGTACCAAACTTTTGAAGGAAAAAAATTGATTAACTAGATTTGCACATAAAATTATAATTATGCTAAACTGGAAATGGCGTTCTATAGAACCTATTTCGGTCATAATATTATTGGTCTAGAAGTAGTATTGGTTCCTTTAAGTACAAGAACTGGATACAGTTTTACCCAGTTGGTCCTCCTCTCCATACTGATGCTTCAAATTAAATATTTTCTCAGGTAATAGGATGCTTTTGGGAACCGTTATGCTAATGGACTGATGGAGTTATACATTTTTATAATTTTGATATCTGATTTTCATTGATTAAACGCCGATAAATAATGATAATTCTCAACAATACTGTTTGTTCATATCAATTGCATTTAACTTCTGATCTCAAGAACCCACCTTACAATCTTCTGGGCCCAGTTATGATGTTGATTGATAACTTGGAGACATCGAGTACATATTGAAGTCCCTTTCACTTTCTCGAATAAGTCCATGCATTCAATTTTAACTGCACCAATGATATAGAAGTTCATTGAGCAAAATGGATTTTATCGTGATGCACCATAAAAAATAAATTAAGTCCTCGTATAAATGACTCTGCAAAGTCATACAAACAATGTCATAAATCATAACCAATGCATAACAAATTTATGTAATAGCATAAATAATGTGAGAAACCCTAATCCATCTTGTGATAGTGTGTAAACTTGAGTTAGTATATAATTTAGGTAATTAAAAGTCAACTAGTGTTTTGTTTGATCCTTGAAAATGTAAGTTTAGGCAATTGCTTTTTAGACGTGTTACTTGTTAAAGTACTACTTGTATTAGGCCGAGAGATCTCGGATAATAATGATACAAGTAACTACTTATGAAAACTTTAATAAATCAAATTTGGAGTTAAGGTGATTTATCTCGAGAGGAGTGGAAGAGGCTTAACCTTGACCATATTTGGTAATTTGTAGGTGATTGTATTGTCAAAATCAGTATGTTTTATTAAACATCCTAATATGATGCACATGCAATATGTCATCTGTGCATTTACTTGTACACCGAATTATACAATTAAGATAAAAGGCTGAGATGTGTTATGAACAATATGATTTGAGATTAATAAACAATAATACTTTATGATTTTTTTAATTAAAATATTACAAGTTATATGGATAATACAACTGCATTTATAGAAGTTTCTTCCACTAGTCACGTGGAAAGATTAGCTCATGCATATAGACTGGGATTGGGCTGGTAACCGTACGCAGAGGGCTTTTTTGTAGAAAGAAATAGTTTTTACTATAGAATTTTATTGCAAATCATGACATAGAAATATGTGCATCCTTTGAGTTCAACTGCATAACCTACATCTTTTTACTGAAAACATTTAGTATGGGGTCCACCTGTATCTATTAAAAGCACTCAACCAAATATTTTGATATCTTATTAACATGGTACGATGCAGAGTTTCAGTGAATGTAGGTTATGAAATATGAATCTGCGAATGTAGCGCAAAAATGACAAATCATAGTCTAAAAGTGAATTATAGGAATATGTATTAAAGAAAAGCACATGCAATGTATTCCTAATTAGTCCCGATATTGTACTCTTAGGTGTCTTTTTATAACAAGAAACAAATTTTAGAATGACGTCTTAACTACTTGCGTTTTTTTACCAATTTCACCCTCAAATAATCTCTCATCTATTACTACATATAAATATAGAAAGCTCCTTATGAGCATTAGATTACAAGACGCGTCACATATTAGACAATAATCAGCCTTAAAATAAGATTTTGAATAATTTTGACATAATAAAAAAAATAAATTTTAAGTATAATTCAATAATAAAAAAATACAAAACTAATTTATAAATTCATATTTATTTATATACTATCATTTGACTTTATTTTGTGTAGTTTTTACCTTTACCTAATCAACTAATTGTCCTTACTATACTATTTTGTCTTCCCAATCCAAAGTGCCATACGTTGTATGATAGGTGAAATGTAAATATGCTCGTAATACAATATTAAGGGCTTAGCAAACCAACAACAGAGTTCTTTTAAGAATTTATACACACTATATTGTGCAAACTTTTTGAAATACAAAAGAAGTCTCAGACAATATATCGAAATTATATAACTAATAAGAGGAGAAAGTAACTTCTGGGTATGGAATTCTAGAAAATCCTAACAAGGTTATATGGTTTCATCAAGAGAATAATTTCTTATTTTCCAATAGAGATCTCAGCATTGTGGGAAGGAAGTCACAATTTTAACAAAAAAGATAAACTAAAGTAGTAAAAAAATGTGAAAAGCCCATTCGCGTAGAGGTTAAAAATTAAAAGATCTTGTACTACAACGTAAGTACGAGACTCAATCTCATACTTCAAATTCATATATGTAAAGCTTACATTTTTTATTAACTAGTTTGTAAAATTTAGCTTCCTATTAACTGTTTTGTTAACTTTAAAAGGATATTAATTCAGTCCACCTTAATTATTTTGAAATATTAAAAATAAAATAGTGAAAAAGTTATCAGAATATTTTTTAATTATTTCTAGTGAAAAACGTATATGAAAAGGCTGAAAGAAAAATATGATATGAGAACAAAAAGTATATGAAAATGATGAGTTTGTATTGTTCATGTACGCAAAACAATAAATAAGTTATAATATGGCATAACGTGTTAGTAAAGAGATGGATATCAGAACGACCATCATGTTATTACAAGTGAGATTGTAATAATGTTTGAACTATAGATATGCTAAGATTTTTGAATAATATTATTTTAAGTTGAATTAAATTAGATGAGATAAATTATAAGTAAGTCAAATTGGTTCAAGATGGTATATTTAGAAAAAAAAA